>MBAC02008579.1:0-40675 GCA_001712635.2 Nothophytophthora sp. Chile5
TCTTGAACCGGGGAGCTGCACGCCGACGACCTCACGAACCTTTCCTCGCTTGCATCACTGGGGCTACACATGGGGGCAACTCTTCTGCTGTCCGCTGGCGTGGAATCGCGCTGCTGGGAGCGCTGGAATCGCGCTGCTGGGAGCGCTGGGCGCCGGCTCGTCGTCGATGTCCACACTCGGCTCGGGAGAGCTGCAAACGCTGCTCTGTGGCGTCTCTGGGACGATTTCATCCACCGCATCTTTGACAGCCTCGCGAACGGCCTCGACAGCAGCGGCTACAGCGCCTGCCAGCGCTTTGTTCAGTGCGCTGGCCTGCGAAGGGGCCTCACTAGCGCCAGGAACCAAATCAAACGTGCGCAGCTTGCGCCACAGCGACTCTCCAGCCTGGATGGGGGCGGAGAAGCGGTCGGCGACCCGCTTCACCATCATGTCGGTCGGGACAGGCTCACAGGTGTCCACGGCTATCGGGAACTCGGCGTCAGGGTCGCCGTCGACACGCGTGACCACCGCTCGGCGATGGCCTCTCGGGTCGCCACTGACGAACGCGCGCGAGAAATACTCGACCGTGTCCCCAGCGTGGAGCGCCTCCGGAGGCAGCTCCGAAGCGCTGAGGCCCGGCATGTTCCGTGGGCAGGTGCCGGACGCGCGGAGGCGCTTCTGGTCGGCGGCGCCGGTGCTGCTGCTTCCTGGTCAAGGAATTTGTGGCGTGCACCACAGCATGATTTTCTCGTGTGGTCCACCGCACGTATGGTCCACTGCACCACTCGGCAATACTCTAGTGTGGTCCACAGGAATTGGAGCCCAGCGCGCGCCGGTGCCACCAGGATGGGCGAGTGGGCGCAGCCGGGGAGCGGGGCGCGGCGGGGCTTCCGAGCCTGCCCCGTGCCTGCGTATTGTGGGAGATGGGCCAGTGTGTTGATCAGATTTTATCGTGTGTAAGTTATATTCCCTCGTAATTGGCTGAAAACAACGCCCCCTGTCCACGTCGCTCGAAAAAACGGCGCGAAGCTGGTCAAATATCTGATGGTCGGCTCTCACCGGCATCAACGAGAGGAGGTCTCATTGATGAGTTCACCCACCCGGCAATAACAAGCAAGAACACACTCAGCATCATGCCCAGCCCTCCTCTCATCGGGCCGAAAGCCACCGCACAAATAATCCAACCGACGAAAATCGCCGCCAAGCCATGATATGCTGAAGCGAGGAGATATTGCTGCAGTCGCTGTCAAGCATACCATTAAAAGGTTAATTCTCAGACTGCGGCGAGCGACTCCCCGTATCGATCCGATGCTCTGGCTTCGCACATGTGTGGTGAAGCGTGATCAGAAATTGCCTGATTACGTGACCCAGAAGATGGGAGATGACCACGGCAAAGGAGGATGAGAACGCGGGAAAAGGGGATCCACAGTTGCCGTTGAGGATCTTCCGAATTATGTTGGCATGTAGAATAATTGCGTCATCAGGTGATCCAAGGTTGGATCCCCGAAGATCCATGAGGCCCTGTCTTGTCCACGACAAAAACTACCACAAGCATCGAAACAGTACAATAACACTGTAAAGCCCACAACTGTCACCTTCATCTGAAGGTCAGCACAACAAGCGATTCACGACAACCACCAATTCGAAGGCTTTACGGAAAAATACGAAATCCACACTGTATTTGACTTTTTACCAATCAAAATACGCTATTTGGACAGAAAGCGACCAATCGGATCGTTCTAAAATTACAGCAAGACGCCACATGCCATTCTCGAACATTTCTCTCAGTTCATATCGTGTAACGGGGTACGCTTTGTACCCCTCACACAGTCACGGTAAAGCCGGTATCGGCCTAGTGACATAAAGAGTGACGGGTGTCGCTCTTTTGGGATCCTTGAATCCCTTGAATCCTCTGGATTCGTGGTACATTGTACCTGAGTGGCTGGGAGCCACTCGTTCGAGCTTCCAGCATAAACTACGCATGGGATGTGTAGTTTATTGCTATGTATGGATTTACATTTAGCACAAGATTTAGTTTACGGGTATTTTATTTGCAGGGTGAAATAGTGCCGAAAACTAAGGAATCAATTCAGTCTTCATTTTGCTTTCAACCCCCAAAGCACGTTCCCTTAGGCCAGGAACAGGACCGAACCAAGTTCGGTCAAAGCGATAGGATATCGCTTAGCACTTCCTCTGTGCTTGGTGCTCTGTGACGGCCCCGTCACATATCGCCTACCTCTCCTCCCCGCATCCGCCTCCATGCCTCGCCGTCTTTCCTGGACCAGCCTGGCCAATGGCCTGCCTCGCACCGACGCCGACATCCTGCTTGAGACGTTAAAGACGTTCACCGTGGCCAACAGCGACGTGGGGCAGTGCAGCATATGCAGCGATGCCTCCCCGCATGCCATGCGCACGCAGCTATTACGCTGTGGTTGCGCTGCATGCGCTTCGTCTTCACCTGCCCTGCACTGCCCCTGACATAGCCGAGTTCGGTCGTGCCAGCTGCTGGACGTCGTGAACGTGGACGAGCTCCACGCCCACATGACGCCCGTGCGCCCCCCCCACCCCACCCCGCCACGCATAACACCACCAATGAAGGAATCCGCGCGCGACTGGGCGAAGCAAGGACTCCGTCCGGCGCGGATCTGGTACTCCCTTCTCCAGCGCTTCAACCTCGATGAGACCACTGCGCCTCTGCTGTCTGTGGTCCAGCGCTTTGTTCACCACTATGTGGCGAAGCAACTTGGCGGCAGCGACTTGATGGCTGCCGTCAGCCTTAAAGCGCAGAGCGCGGGCTTCACGGGCCAAGAGGAGGAGACGGCAGCCTTCACTTTCTCGTGGCGAATTGACAGAGAAGGCAAACCCGTGGTCGGGAACGATAGCAACGCCAACCCGTTTGTTATCGACATCAGCACGAAGAAGCTCCTGCGCCAAGCGGACCGCGATCCGAGCTCCTTCGTGCTCCACCTCGATGTCACCTATACGCTAACTCAGGTTGACTACCCCGTAATCGTCGCTGGAATCTTGGACCAAGCGCGACACTTTCATCTACTAGCTATATCCATAGTATCGCAACAGCAACAAGATCAGTACACGGAGGTGCTGTCGCACCTGGCTCGGGTATTCGCTACAGTGACTGGGAACCCGCTACGCGTGAAGTGGGGCATGGTCGATGCCGATGTCGCGCAATGGAATGCGCTGCAAGAGGTGTTTGGCGGTGAAGGCAGCTCCTTCCGCTTTATGATGTGTTTTTTTTCCATGTCGCCAAGAAGGTGTATGAGAAAACAAGGACTCTGGAGCCGCTGGGATGGTCATCCGCCATGTGCATGAACTGCACTTTTCTCACAGTGAGATGGTGTTTCACGAACGCTTAGCAAAAGTGCAAGAGGAGTGGGGCAAGTGGCATTAACTGGCTCAATTCGCTGACTACTTCAACAGTGTCTGGCTGAAAAGAAGGGCGTGGCGGTGGCAGTGCTACCACACCCCAAGCGGGCTTGCGGCTACGAACAATCCCTGCGAAGCCTACAACGCATCGATCAAGCACGATGTCACGCTTAGGCGCAAGCTAAAGGTAGGCGCGCTCATGGATCGCCTTCTGTTCCTCTGTCGAGCCGAGAGTGTTCGTGCGTTACCCTTCCTGACTGCACCTGCTTTTGACGATCGACTGGTGAGGCGGACCAATGCGCTGGGGCACGCCAGTCTGCTGCGAGAGCGTCGGCCAGAACGGAGCAGCATCGCATTTCTTCTTGGTAACACAGCAACAAAAGAAACACGTGAGATCATTAACGTTGTTGCGCTGCCAGGAACGCGGATGTACGACGTACATGATAGACGATCACGCGAGGACCTTCCCGTGTCGGCTCAACTTGGTGTGGAAACTGCACGGATGGAGAACCTAGGAATGCCACGCACCGGGTGGGAAGTCGACGTGCAAGCGCGGAGATGCCCGTGTCTCGCCTCCTTCAAAGGAGGCTGTTGCGTTCACCTGCTCTATGCATTGGGGGCTGTCGGAGGTGTGGATGCATCCGGCCGAGAGACGCTGGTGTACCGTGGTCCGAATAAACGCAAGCGCGCACATCAGAGTGGGCAAACTCCCGGTCGTCCCCGACGCAATTCCGTGTACTTTCAACAGAGTAAAACCACGTTAGCCATCAGCAGATACACAAATAAGCATCTACCCAACCTTACCTCGTGTTCATTCACGCTTCTCCTTACCCGCACGATAAGATCACTGAGTGTGGATTGCTGCACTTGCGACCTGCAGCTGCTCGCACGACAGCAGGATAGCGCCGGCTTACTCCTTGCTGCACTTGGGGTCGAACAGCGCCTCCTTCACCTCCTTGCTGAAGATCAAGACCTCCTCTTTACTGTTCTCTTTGGACATTTCGAGCCACACCAGCACCGAGTACACGTTCTCCTCACCGTATAGCCGGGCGATGACCTGTTTGGCCTCCTCACCCCGGTTCTTCATGAGCAGCCACGCGGGACTCTCTACGCACAGCGACGGTGCCAGCAGCAGGAAGAGCGCCACCAGCACGAGCGGGAAGCCCACCAGGTACCGCCAGCCGCAGCTGGTGTTGGCGAAGAAGAAGGTGACAGCAGGCATGAAGATGCCGATGGTGACGGAAATCAACACCCCAGTCTCAGGATGTTGCGCATGTGCAGAGGCAACAGCTCGTTCACGTAGGCGCTCCGCGTCCCCGTGGTGAGACCCAAGACGAGACGACCCGCGAGAACGACCACACGCTGGACACGACAATCTGCAGCACGTCACCCACCACGATGAAGCCAAAGATCGCGAACCGGAGCTTCTTGCGGCCCCACATGTCGCTGTACGTGCCGCACAACTGACTGCCGTGCAACGCGTTCACGGCGAACGTCAAGTCGAGCTTCGAGTGGCAGGTGAACACGAGGTGCGTGTCGTCGGACACGGCGAGCATTACAGTCATCGTTGTCGCTGTACTGCGAGAGGTTGGTCTACGACGAAAATCAGCTACACTGGAAAGTCTGCAGCAGCGCCTTCAAGATGGTGGCGTACATGATGCGGTTGGTCTTCAGGCTGCGTGCCGCGGCCTATTTTGCTTCGTCAAATGCAGTGGTGGTGGTGTCGGCCGTAAACTTCACCCCTCGGGATGGGGCTCCTTTGATATGCAGCGCCCACAAGAGCCTCCTTTAGCACGCCGACCCCGGTGAGCGATTTCTCCAGCACGCCGGCGGACGCCTTCTTCAGCATGTAGAAACGTGCGAGCTTTCTTGTGTGAATGCTCGCAAAGGAGAGACTCTCGAAATTGATACATTTCGAATATATTTCATTTAAGGGGGGGGGGGGGGGGGGGGGGGGGGTTGCTATGGTGAGTGATTTCTGACTTTGACGGAGCACCGTCTCCCCCGCATGGTGTATGTGTACTGTGGTGAAGTCGGTCGGGTGCGAGGCGAGATACGGCCGTCGACGCTCGAGCTTGAAGGCGGGATCGGTCTTTCCGAAGGCTGCCGAATTCTGGAGAGGAGGCGGCAGAGATCCGGTTCCCAGATCAGATCCCACCCATCAACCCTTAAGTTTGGGATCCGAATTTTGGGTACCGCGATCCGCGATCCGGGACCAACATTCCGAAACCGCGATCCACGATCCGAAACCCACGATCTGAACCCCGCGATCCGAACCCCGCAATCCACGATGTGCGATCCGGAGCCGAAAGTTACGGTTGCGCAAACAATGGGAGAGGGACGTGCCCGGGAGAATCAGGGCCACACGACGGACGACGCGTGGCCACTCGTCGGCCGACAGAGTTAGTGATAGGTCAGTCCGCAATTTGCGTCGGAGAGTGCAAGCTAAGAACACCGATAATACATCTTCGTTGCACATAAGCTCGGCTTACTTCGTGCCTCCAGTCCGACCTAGGAGATCGCCTCGACTGCATTCTACAGGGCAGTGCGAAGGCGCTACGGGCGGACGGTGT
This sequence comes from Nothophytophthora sp. Chile5, assembly GCA_001712635.2. NCBI lineage: Eukaryota > Oomycota > Peronosporomycetes > Peronosporales > Peronosporaceae > Nothophytophthora > Nothophytophthora sp. Chile5. The sequence continues at coordinate 5,937 of MBAC02008579.1, forward strand.
GTGGACTCAACCCCCCAAGCCCAAAGTGTCCAACAGGAGGGCACTATAAACCCGATCACGTCGACGCGGAGCGATCTATAGGGCCGAGCAATCAACGGAAGTGAGGAACACCCGAGCAAACGATAGGGCTCAAGTGCGACCTGGCGAAGGAACGGACGTGCAACGGCAAACGATAGGGCCAAGCGCGATGTGGAAGAAGAAGAGGAGAGAAGGAGAGGAGACAACCGGCAGCGTGAGACGCTAATCCCCGCGCCTGCCACCCAGTCTCAATGTCCCGTGCTACGATGATCCACGCAAGCCGATTTTTTGGAATTACGATGGTCAAGTCCCGTGAAAAACGCGACGAAGCCAAAGCAAGGGGCGACGTCGCTTTGTGCGTGAGAGCGTCCAAGCGATTTCCCAAGGAAGGTACTCCACCACAGTACGATTTGTGATGTTGGGCGTGATACCTTAGGGTGTTTACAGAATTTCATCAAGATCCATCGTGTCAGGAGATCCAAATATAGATCACCGAGGATCCGTTTGAAGATCGACGACAAGATAACCGATTACGCCACCCGAGGCGGGATGGACGCAGAGACAAGGGATGAGGAGCGTGTGGGAGAGCTGCAGGAGGAGGTCAGAGGGAGAAAGGATGAAATAGGAAGTGAGATAGGTAAAACTTGAATCAGAGTTGAATTTCCCCTCAAGCACGCAAGCCAGACCTCGGAGACTCCAGCCTTCTCTCAGATCTGTGTTGATTCTCAATCAAAGATCCCGCTATAGGAAGTGGTAGGCTACGGAAAGGAAAGGGTATATCCCCAAGGACCCCATATTGGTAACCCCACGGCCCTGATCTACTGTCAGGCCACGGATCCAAGATCTGCATCGGCGATCGAAGATCCGAACCCCCATTGGCGGCTCTGAACCCAGTTCAGGCCACGGATTCACGGTCTCGCATTCGCGACCGAAGATCCACAACACCCCGGATAAGCGTGAAGATTTCCGCGCAGATCCACCCCGATTCCCACGTTCGCAAGGACATTCAATTGATCGTGACACATCTTAATTGAGCCACCAGAAGAGGAACCAGCCCGTCCGACGGGTACACAAGGTGAACCCTCAGCACACCGATCACGGATCATCGGAGTACCCCCTCTGTTAGTCGGAAGTCTGGGAGCGGCTGGTGAAGCAGTTATCACGTCACAAGTTTTTGTGAAAACCACTCCTCCACACATGTGACGGGGCCGTCACGCAGCACTATGCACAGCTACTGTTGTTTCGTGCAGATTAAAATGCGGTTTCATGCACGAAGCGCTCCACGATATGTATTTAATGCATGCACCATAATAACGATGAACTCCGCAAAAATAAATACCTGAATAAATAACCGGGATCTGCAGACTTGGGGTAAATCGCTCGCACCGCTGCAGCTCAAACCGTCCTTTCTCTTTCTGCGTCCCCAGCCATGTTGTTCTCATCGGCCCAGTGTTGTGGGCTAAAGTGATCTTCAGCTCAGTCCGACTCAGCACAACTGCTACTTCTGTCGTCGATGTCGGGCCCACTCATCTCAACTAGTATGTCGGAGAGTGCTGACGCACCAGACTCACTCGAAGAAAGCGTCTGTGACTCGCTGTCAGTCTCAGTCGACCCCCCTCCACCCTGCGTTAGAGGCACCAAGGCCGATACAGGCCGAGCGACGATCTCTGTCTTCGCATCCTTTGGTCCATTATTCGAGTACACGAACGACAACTTGATAACCTTCTCGTTACCAAGTCGATTCCGACGAGGAGAATGAATGAACTTGAAAATGCTCCACGAGCGTTCCGACGCCACGGATGAAGTCGGGATCGTAAAACCCTCTGTGCGATGGGCTCTAGCAACGGGTAAGTATCAGCCCCGATCCACATCCACCACTCCAATGGCGGGAAGTCTTCCATGCGGCGTCTGTGCTTGTCACTCTAGTTGCACTCGTTCGTCATAATACTGGATAACTGACGACGAAGTAGCCGAATTTGAATTTGAGGATATCCGAGCCAAGTAGCAAGCTTTTCGAGGTGCTGAATCGTGTCATCCCGGTCAGTTCTGACAAATGAACTCGTATCCTTTGCGTGATCGGGTGGGTAGGATGTCCCCATAGATTCTCTGTGAAGCAACTTCCATCGAAATTCAATCAGGTCTCGGAAGGTTTGCTGCGTGCCCTCATCGACTCCGGGCGTCTCGGCATTGTGGACAGGGTGTCGTATCAGTTCGATAAACTGCTGATAGATCACAGACAGGCAGACCATGTCTTTCTCGAAGTGAGCGAGGCACTTGTGTATCGGCTCCAGCAATTGAAGCACGACAGCGCCTTATTCCCAGAAAAGCTCGGGGATCACGATCTCTTTTAGACGAACACCTGCTGCTGCCCGTACTTCTCCAGTAGTCCGTCGTCTTCGACGAGCTCCCTGATGATCATTTCGTTCTCCACGACTAGTTTGGTGCATTCGTACTGAGAGTGCCACCTCGTTACGATCGGGAGCTTCATGCCCCGCTAACTAGCCGAGGTATCGCTTTCTTGGTTTGTCCTGAACCGAGCATTTGTAGCCGTGTGATTACGTATGAAGAGGCTGCTTCTTTTGCTTGGCTCAGGATACGCGCCAAGTCGGGGATACTCAAGACGCCTTTCCTGAGCAAGCTCAGCGTGTGAGATGCACATCCAGTTGAGAGGAATCCCAGCCGGCCAGTTTCGAGAAGAGTCCACGCGTTCTTCATGTTAGATGCGTTGTCAGTTGTGACAGACCACACCTTGTTGACACCAACTGCAGACTCGATCTCGTCAATCACTTCACCAATCATATTAACCATGTAGGCCCTGGTCTTTGAATCCTCACCCGTTACCCGGCATGACCACAACAGAGGACGCATCTTCGGCGCTGTCACGATAAAATTGATCAAACTCTCACGGCGCTGATTGGACCAGCCATCCGACACGAGAGCCACGTGATGCTGGTTCTTTAGGTGGCGTGTGGCGGCATCCCGCTCAGCTGCATACGCAGAATCCAGAAGTGGGACAGCCGGTTGGTGTCTGTTTGGCATGGCGATAGTCGGGCAGTAGCGAGTAAACAACTCACGAGCGCTCGGCCGATCAATCAAGCGGAAGGCCAGACCAGATGTGAAGAAGAACATAGCAATCTGCAACTGGTAGACTTGCGCTTCGCGCTCATCGATCACGCGGTGCTCCGGGGAGGAGTCTGCCACGGGTTCGCCTGACGCAGCCACTTGCTCTGGTCGCCGACTGTAACCAGCAGTTCTGGCGCGCTTGGTAAATAGCTAAACAGCTCTGTACTCATCGCGAAGTTCGCTGGAGATTATCTCACAGACGAAAACATGTGCTTTCAAGGCTCGGGAGGGCTGAACACTCTTCAAGGGAGTGCCGCAGTGCTTGCAGGTCACGTCAGGATACTTGTTGGCACGCGATTCCTCGATGATTGTGTACTCCGCCCAGATTGCTGTCGTTGGTCGGCCTCGCACCGTCATAGCGGCCGCTGCCACACAAAGTAAAGCAGCAACGACAATAACGTGTTACTGCAGCAGTGGGTTGCAGCTGGAGTGCGCGGTGCAGCGTGCATGTACCGACTTGGCGCGAAAGCTGCTGAAAACGGCGCCATTGCTTTTACGGATTTGGCGCCATTGCTTTTACGGAATTGGCGCCATTGCTTGTTGCGTCTGAAATATTCCATCGTATCTTGCTCTCCAATCGTAAACTACACTCATCTCTGTTTTCGTGCAATCGCCCCTATTCTGATTCAATTAAATGCACTGCACGAAACAACAGTGTGCATAGCTAAGGATGTGTTCGGATGCACTACGATATCGCGATTTCATGCACAATATATTGACGAATGACATTTTTGACAAAACTCACGGCCCCAAACACGTACTCAATATTCATTTTCAGGAATGCAATCCAACAATACGGTTATATTGTGCATCCAAAGAGTGCATTATTTATTGCAGTATCGTCAAAAAGCGCAAAAGAAAAATTATGTTCAAATAGAATTTTGGAGATTGCATTTTGCGAAATGAAACACTCAGCCATTGCAACACGAACTAAGAACGGGCATCGTTGTTTTCGTGGACTGGCTCAGCAAAATGGTGCATATGGCGCCGGTCCGAGCATCTGTGACTGCCGAAGAGGCGGCTGCGATCTTCTTGGATGTCGTCTTCCGGTACCATGGGCTACCAGACACCATCGTGTCTGATCGCGACGTGCGCTTCACGTCTGCATTTTGGTCCTGAGTCTTTGAGTTGTTTGGAACCCGGCTCACGATGTCGATAGCAGCGCATTCAGAGACGGACGGACAGACGGAACGCGTGAATCACGTTCTTGGCAATGTCTTGCGGAACTATGCCACGTCATACAACTCCTGGAGCGACTTCCTGCCAATGGCTGAGTTCGCCATCAACAATGCGGCTCATGCCTCGACGGGCTTGTCGCCCTTCTTCGTCGTCACGGCGCGACACCCTCGAGTACCTGCGTTGCTTGGGAGCGACGCGGGTCGCCCCCATTCTGGTGGGGGGAGAGGGATCAAGAACTGCCGTGGACTCGACCCCAAGTGATGAATCGTCCGAGGCACACGATCATGATGACAGCGACAGCGAAAACCTCGCCCCGTGGTGACCCGCAGCCAGCCCGCGCGCGCAGCGCGGCCACCGACATCCTTTACACCGATCGCGCTGGACTGCTCGAGAGTTGATCAGGGAGCCCATCATGAACCCCGGTCCAGCCGCTGACACCGCTGTCCTTCATGATCACTCCGCCGGACATGGAATGGCCGCCCCCTTCGTCTAGTGGATCTGGAACTGGAATCTGATCTAAACTTAAATTTGATACCGGATCTGGAACCGGACCTACAACTCAATCTGGAACGCGCTCTGGGACTGTTCCTGAAACGGGCCCCCCATTGGGAATTTCGCAAGAAACGAAGAAGTGCGAAGGCCCCGCAGAGAAGGCCGACGAATTCGTGATGCAGCGGCAAGTAGTGATCCAATTCGTGCGCGACGCGATCGCCCACACTATTGACAAGAAGAAGGAACAAGCGGACAAGCATGGACGCCGCAATACGGCGTCCTTTGCGGTGGGAGAGCGTGTGCTGCTGTCCACGGACGGGATCACGGCCGAATCCGTGACGAACTTGGGGTCGCGCAAGCTGAGACCGCGTTACGTCAGCCCCTTCTCGGTTTTGTATCGGCGTGGGGACGCGTACACGTTGGACATTCCCCGTGCCATAAAGCTGCATCCCACATTCAACGTTTCAAGATTGAAGAAGTATTACGAGACGACTGACATGCAAGAGGGCAAACTACGGCTCGCGTGGCCCCTCCTACAGTCTCTGGGGCTCCTATGGTGGAGCTTCCTCACGCGACCGACGTTCACTCGATACTTGGGAGTCGTGCGGATGGATCACGCGCGCCACTTCGTCGCGAAGTCGACCAAGCTCGCTCTCCTGGCGCTCGAGCTGCTCCAGCAACTGATGCAGTCGATCACCTTGCGAGGGCGCCGCCCATGCAGGTGTCCGATCTTATGCACGACGCGCAGTACGATATACCGCCAGGGAAACACGCTGAAGATCGGACACATCGTTCGTCGGCGCGTCCGTCGAATACGTACGTGCGCGTGGAGCCAGAGGCGACCACTCCCGATACGCGTAACGTACCTCGCGACCGTATGGCGACGAGGGCCGATCGTGGGGCGCCCACGAGCGCACGGAAAACCACTTCTGCCACATTCCAGCGCGGTGGTCCTCCGCCGCTTGTCGATTCGGCAGGTGACCGCCGCTGGATTGTTGATCGTATTGTGGAGCAAGACGATCTTCCGCGTAAGCGGGGCGGGAAGGTTCCTCTTTCATTTGATCAATCGATACTTCGTAATTGACCTGCAGTTCAAGGTCGACGAACTTCAAGATATGCAGCATGTCCTCAAAGTCTTTTATTTTCCTGACACGTTGTCGTTTGAGCGTCGACAACCCGGAAACGGCAAAAGAAAGGCCATTCTCATCCTTTCGTCGTGGGAGAGGGGTGCTAGGTTCCCCTTTCACAAATACCAAAAGCCACAGGTATTCCTTGTTGACTGCCGTCCCAAGGACAAACGAACTGCGTGCTCTTGAGTCACACAGTTATCATCCGACCTAGCTGTGCTTCCTCTAACACCCACATATTCAAGCCTGTAACAGAGCTAGCCAACAACGGGAGGAGAGAGTATGAAGGGAGTGGAGAGCATGGTTAGGTAAGGCGCGCAAAAAAAGTGTGGCCGATGAGTGGTGAAGGAAGGATGATGGGGTGAAGTGCAAGAGGACAGAAGTGCAGTGGGGCCGGAAAGTAGGGAGACAAGAAGGGAGTAGGAAGGGAGAAGAGCAGGAAGAACTGAGGTTAGGTCTAGAAGGAGATGAATGAGAGAAACAATATGAAGGTATTTGTAGATGCCATCAAGATAGCAATGCTGGAATGCACAGAAAGATATGAAGATGCAGGCAAGTTAAGGCTTGAAATAGAGAAACGAGGAGACTTATGAGGCCAACTAAATCCTGATCCGTACGAAATACCAAATATTAAGAGAAGAGCGTGAGCGACAGAATTTAGAGAAGGAATAGAAGAGTCCAGGGAAGAATACCGAAACAGCGTAAACGTAACGGACAAGAACTTGACATGGAACAATATTTACAGTAGAATTCAGCAAATCGTGAAAGCAAATACAATGGCGGCAATAGAAATCAATACAGAAGTACGTACGACCTCAGATAGCAATCGCGCACAATACGCAACCAAAACAGGAGTGAGGAAAATGGTGAAATCGATTTACATTGACAAACATATGAATATCAGTACGAGGAGACCAAAGATAAAATCCAGACACACACAATGAATCCTCAAGATATTAAACAAATTAGTTAGTCCCCGATGTCAGAAGAGGACCACCCCGTCAGAAGTATGCGCTACTACTATAGAGCAAAAAAAAGAGGTGATCCGGTGCGCCTTCTGTGAGAAGAGCATTTTATGTTGGACCCCTACATTCTGGCCAGAGGAGACCGTCTGCGTTGGTAGATCACCCTCTTCATGCGAGGTCATCCGTGAAGGACGTGTTCTCCTTTTCAGGAAGTCGCTCATCTTTATCCGAAGTGCATTATTTATGCCGCATCATCTTAGCTCGCTACTAATCCCTATCATCGACTCCACCTTCGGCTGCCAACGTGTTGTTCCCCAGCGTCGAGCACGTCGTGCTAGGCTCCTACTACAATCTGCTGCTGCATTCGTCGCCATGCAAGACATGCAGGCCGAATGCACTGGAAAGCGGAACGACTACGAAGCAGCTGCAGCCAGTAGTGATACCAACGAGGAAGTAGAAAACCTGTGTCAGCGTTTATCTAACACACCAACACTGACCGGAGTCTTCTTCTTAATATCTGCTCGTTTACTGAATGGCTGCCCATTTATTCGGCATGCTTCTTCAATTATCAAATCACCTCTAGAGCGTTGAGCCTAAGCGGTATTTATCGGAACCGCCGGTCAGCGATTAATCCATACATTCTGCCGGTAATGAGCTCGTAGATTGCTTGTCCTCCGGTCAGTTGATCATCTCCTGGTTTCGAGGATTATTAAGACTTAAATTTCAAACCACTAATAACTGATAATTTGACTGATGCATTTATCATGATTGATATTATTAGATTTACCAACAGTGTTCAAGCATTCTCCAAGAAAACAAAATAAAAAAAACAAATTCTATGATATGAAAACTACGAAGTATCTATCTCGAAGAGTTTAAAGCAATGAGGAGGAATATCGCTGTACGCTATTGTAATATTCTCGCACAACAAAGCAAACATACAACTCAGTCGCGATTGAATGACGTTCTATTTGCAGTTTATTTAATAATGTTTGCTAACGTATATCGACTTTGAATATCTTCGTATGCCACACGACAAATCAGTATTCTAGAATAGTTTAGCAAGTTTTCATCATCTCTGCTTATACGGTTTTGTTAATGTCCCTCTCACATGACACGTGAAGGGTCTATTATAATCGTTCTGATCAGGTATCTTACTTGCTTCTGGTAGTCATCACCCTTTAAAGATCATCTTAATATCAATGTAATGATTTCTTCTTCGCTATCTCCCTTCTTCGAATGTGCTCTTTTTTTTAATATAGTTTACCCTTATTTTATCTGTCGCTTTTAGTACTCCTTATCTAATGTGACACGTTTGCTCCTTTCTTTTATTCGAACTGCGGAATCAAATGTTAATATCACCATCAGAAACTACATATACTTGCTTGAATATTCTCCTTTTTCCGGCGCTAATTGGTCTGTGTTCGCCATTTATTTTACACATGTGCTGATATCGCTATGGTGATGTCTTCTCTTCTTTTGTTCATTTTATATTTTGTATCCTTCACTTTCTAGGGCTAACCTCATTTTCTCGCCGTTTTCTCGTAGGGATAACGTCATTACCACTCATTCTTCTTCCTTCAGCTCTCTGCTTGCTTGCTTCACTACTACTCCGTCTTCTTGCCGTCCTCTCCTATTCGCCTTTTCCCTGTCTCTCTTCGCTGCATTCCTCGTACATCGCCATATTGCACTGACCACACACCATTTATGCGCGCCTTATCAAACCACCCCCAGCACATCCCTTCGCTTCCTGCGTACTCTGTATTCTCACCTCCCCTCTCAGCTAGATCTCTTCCTCTTGCAGTTCGCCTCTCTCTCGTGCTCTCCCAAGCGTGTTTTGCTTTTTACTTCGGGGTGTACGGCGGGCTCCCTCTCCTTCGTGGAAGGTGTTGTCTGATTTAGCTGTTCCCCCCTCACAATCTTTCTTCTTGTACTGGTCCTCTTTCTCCAACGAGGACCACTCAAGTCTCTCTCCATCACGAGAGACGCATCGTCGCTGAGTTCTCCCTTCTTCTTCCCAGACATGTTGTTAATTCGTCCGCGAGCTCGCCACACCCGGTCATCACCCCTTCCACGCCCAACAGGGCTCGAGTGTTTTAATTCGTCGGACTTTGATACTCTAGCTTGGTGTTCTTGCCGAAGAGGCTCAGAGAGGCCCCGTGGCGCTGTGGTCCGGTGCGTGCTGCATCGTCTCCTCACACTCAGTAACCAAAGGGTAACCGAGCGCCACTTAGCGCAGCAGGACAACATTGTCCGCTTCAATACAGGTAGTGCACCGAAGAGGTAGGGGTCTGCACGTGATTGTGGTTTGCTGGAGACGGGCCAAGCGTTCGACAAAGCGTGTCTTCGAAAGGCTATGGACGGGATGTTCATGTATCTACTGACTGACCAATTGGACGGTAAATTGCCTACTTGTGTGCGCAAAATGCTGCTAAAACTTTGGCCCGACAGTCACCAGAAGGTAATGGCGCGTGTATTTATATTGGTCCGAACCTTCCGGTAATGTTAGCTCTGCAACTGGAGTGACAGTCCGATTGCACTTTTTGCGTGTGAATGATAGGGTCGCCCGTTGGAGCAAGAGCAAGAGCCTCCAATCGAAGCTGCGGTGCGTTCGCTCGAAATACGCCCTGGTAATGAAACGCGCTGAAGCACTCCACATGAAATCCCCGTTCACATTTAGTTCATCCGTATGTTGCTTTCTTCTTGAAGCCGCGTATACTGCACAAATAGCACGTTAGCTGTGCTTCTTGGAGTTGGGCGTGATAATGTGAAGCGACATGTCTCTGCCCACAACTTCGTCAACTCCCTCCAGTTTTCGCTTTTGTTGGCGCCACTCTCGCTGCTGTTTCAGGCCCTTCTCGTTGCGTGTTAGCATTTCAGCGATCGTCCGTTTGAATTCACATAGCGATACTGGCGCTGCCGACTGCAGCAGTTGGCGCTGTAGTGCGTACGCGTTGATGATGGAGAGATCCAGTAACCAGGTAAACACTGTCATGCTTTTCGCGGCGACGAGTGAGGTTCATACTCTGAAGCTGATCAATTCGGTCCACCGCGTTCATGCACCTGTTGTAGGCCGCTATCAACGTTGGTGCCATCAACTTTTGCGGTGCAAAATTGTATCACCAATCCAGCGAAGAATCGGAAACGTTCCGTGGTATCAAAATACCACCTCACTCGATGTAGCAGGAAGCGAGCAAACAGATATGGTGGCGCTCAAGTCATTTGTGTTGAAGACGACGGCCTTCTTGTCCTTGAAGATAATGTAGCCTGCTTGTTCAGCGATGGTGAGCGTCGGTTCGTACTTCGTTCGAAGATGAGCAGGCAGCTTTCCCTGTTCTTTTTTGTCTGTCGCAGCATTCTTTTCCCACGCTACTTTTGGGTCGACTGTGGCGACAAGTTCCCAGGCACCACGTTCCATTGCCGCGACAAGTTTATAGCGGGTTCCAGCGCCAACTTGTTGAACTGAGCGACCAGATTGAAGCGTACTGTGCCCAGTAGTCGCACTTCGCCATCTGTGAAGGCTCGAATTGCTCGCGCATGGGTATGACGCGTATGGAAGTTGTCGGAAACCAGGAAGCGTTGACCACCAGGCGAGCTGAACACGCGTGTCTGATGCCCAACCATTGCGATCCAAAGTGCAGTCGCTGAAGTTTTGGCCACGTTCACTTCTGACATTGAGTGGGTGTTGTACAGCGGAGTCCGAAGCGAGGAAAACAACTGCGTGTAGCGCTCAGCAAGGGACGAAGGTGTTACATTCACAGAGCCGTTATTCCAGATTGAGTGCTCGTAAAGAGCTCCCCAGCCTACAATAGCGTAGAAACGAAGCCCGTACTTCTCCGGCTTCAAAGGCAAGTACGTCTTCGCTTTTGTCCTGGTCTTGGTGCGCGCTGAAATCGCATCGAGACTCGTGCCAGTAGGTACGGCTATCTCCGCGATACGCTTTTGAAAGTGTTCCAATAGAGCGCGATAATGGTACAATGGATCGCGGACCGTGTCATTGCTGGGTTTGGTGCATGAAACTGGAGCGAGGCTCGAATGCGTTGGAACCGGTCTCGCGTCATCGTCTCGATAAAGGGTGGCTACGATCGGTTGACCAGAAGTCTGCGATATCGTTGAGCGGACAGATACTCATCGCAATCTCCAGCCCAATATAGGCGTTTAGCTCGCTCTCGGTGACGGGTTTCTCGCCGATATCTATGAGTGTCTCCGATGTCCACCCTTTCATAGTTTAACCGTGACGAACACCGATAAAAAAATATAAGCCCCGTTCTCGCTAAATGCCGTCTTTATTTTGGCTTCCATTGCCAAATGCAACCCGCTCTGTGTCTGAATCGAGCTAAGATAGCGTTGGCCAACCGATCCGATGTCTCGACGTTGCTGGGAGGATAAGAATCTTGTTCGGCTGCAAAACTGGGTGCTGGAAGCGTCTCTGAGCGGGCGTGTGCTTCTGCGATAGCCAAGTGATCTGCAGATTCGTCGTCGTCGAGGAGCCCATGCCATTGAGCAGACAAGTCGGGTTGCGGGCCGTCATGTTGGAGGCTTTCGTCGTCGCTGAGAAGTTCCCAGTCGCCCGTGCCGTCGTAGCCCGCGAGAGCTTCCTCTGCGAGATTGTTGTCGCTTATTCCGTGTTGCGTGCGTCTGGCAAGTGAGGAGGGAGAGAGAAAACCTTTGTGTGGCGAATATCGAGTGCCTTCAGCTGTCACGAACACGTATAGCTATTTTGATACAGGTCCACTGGGAGCTGTACGATGACGGCAGTTGGATCAACCCAACCCTCTGATGTAGGTTTTACCAATTGGTGCGCGTTACTTCATCTCTTACAGGTCCAAATGGACACATACTGGACGTCATAGTTAAAGGGTTAAAGCACTCAACGCAGAAGTACCACCAAAACTTATTATAAGCCACCCCACATATATTACAAAAGTACTGAGGCACAATTTCCGCGCGTAATTACTCAAGGCAGCAACGAAAAACGATGGATGGTGCCAGCACCAGCCTGTTGCATTTGTATCTAATTCCAAGTGATCCAGCGTTCATCTGGCATGTCAGAAGGAAAATGGCGCCTCAGAAATCATCCCAAGGCCGAACAAATAGGAAAGGCACCGCGCAGCAGCCGAAGAAGTACCTCGGCACAGCTGTCGATCAAGGGCAGAAGCTCCTTGTCCTTGCACTTGTCGCGGAACAAGTCATGGCTCCCGCAATCAGGATCGCATTCCCGGACCTCAGCAAAGCCTTAAGTCATTCCAAGGACATCGGTGGTGACATTTTAGGTGGCGATAGAGAAGGCAATGGCGGACGGCGAAGGTCGTCGCATGAAGAGTCGAGCGCGCAGAATCGGTACTTCCCTTTTCCGCGAGGTGCAAGAACAGTTCGCTTGGTGGATCGCTGACTTGCGGCGCGAAGGCATCTCTGTCTCGCTCATGACGCCACCTTCAAAGCGGAAGAGATGACCATAGCAAGCGGCATCACGGGGGAGGAGTTCTCGTCCTCATGACGCTCGAAAAATAGGTTCTTAGCAATCTTCTGCTTGTTTCTTCGCCGCAAGACACGCATCGGACAGATTGCATCGTCAGATTCTTAGCAAGTCTGTCGCGACTTCCGTGTCAAGGTGCTGGCTATGACTGTTCAGCACAAGATCATCCAAGTCTTCAACTCTCATCAGATAGCGATGAACTGCGAGTTCCTGCCGAGCACGTCGATCAACCAAATTGGTAGCACCACCGTCTGGGTGCGCAACAGTGGTGCAGAGAAGGAGCATCTCATCATGATGCCGCTTGCTCATTTGCACAGCCACAAGGTGGCACCCTTCGTCGTTCTCGAGCAAGCCCCATCCAAGGTTCCGTAGGCACAAGCGCTCAAACAACGCGGCTGTGGTGCCTGGAGGGAGGTGGCTCCTTACATTGCTAAGCATGGGTTCCGAATCTATGGCATGGTGGAGCAGTAGTCTCTCTGGTTTCTTAAGTTTCACTTTGGCAGCGAGAACAACACTCGCGATAGCGTACTTCTCATTTGGAATGACTTCAGCGCCTGTTGGATCTTTGAAGTCTTGGCTTACGCTGCCAACATCAATGTGGTGCTGATAAAGGTGCTCCCAGGCTATGTCTCCTCCTGCCAACTTGCTGGTGTGGCATGGATGAAGTCCTTCAAGTTCGTCCTCTGTGCACAATGAGTCGCCAGCCTGCAGCACCACCTCCAGCAACACAGCCAGCAAGACAACCAAGAGAAATTCGCGCTGAAGCCGCCGTCTCGTGCGATATTCACGCAATGGCTCGATACGGTGTGGAAGAATATGCCTACGACCACAATGACGAGCTGATTCCTAAAGGTAATGTTTCATCGGTCATTCGCGCTATGACCGATGAGCAACTCAGAAGTTCTGACAAAATTACAAAAGAGCTAGTAAAAAACTAATTGAACTCTAAGTCGCATTCGGCGTAGATGACCTTGCAGAGGATGACTGAATACAGCAGTGAGAAAATTGGATGGGACATCAGCAGGTGCACCCACTATCATTGAAACCCTAGCGTCAAGGTTTGCCCGTTCAAGGGCACTTTAACTTTCCAACATTGGTCACGGCGGGGGAGTTTGCCACGTCAATGGCAGCGGCCATAACAGGCTGTCCACCGAGACCGTAATGAATGGTTGGTCATAAGTCCCACTACAGTGTAAATTACTGTAAATCATAAATTTCGTACCGAACCGATGGGGTGGCTTATATCAGAGGGATTTCAGTACCGGGGCCCAGTCCTTCTCTGAGGTCCCTAATCTGTTGGATCCAATTGTGCTGCTGAAGAGTTAAATGTCATTATCTTGCCCGACCGAATCTGAAGTTTTTGGCGCAATCAGTCATATCTCAGCCCCATAGAGCGGACAATTGGCCGTTATTCAGACGCGAACGTTGTTAGGAAGACACGTGCCAGACCAAAATAGCAGCAGAGAAATGAAAGCGGCGAAATGCCCAACATAATTCATTAGGTTTGTAAGAAAAAAAGACGACATTACCAAGTAAAACTACATCAAAGCGGTGGGCGGGGAGACCAAAATGGAGTCAGGTGCCGTATTGCATATCCTCCATGCGTTCAGCTGCTGCCACTGCATACTGGCAGTGCAATGCCATCTTGACAACCAACCGAAGGGTCATGCAGTCGAAGTTTCGCTTGGCAGCACGCTCCAGAGTGACCATGCTTCCCTTAGCTTGCTCACCGTATGGTCGTTGAGCGACCAGTTCTTCGCGAGACCGAGCAAGATCAGCTTTAATCATCGTTTTTAAGACGCTGAAGCACCCTGCGCCATGCATCGTATGCTAGTGGGACTTCAGCACGAATGGTAGCCAGCTGAATCTCACCTTCAATCGAATTACATATTGACGAACACGGCGCCAAGCGGAGGAGAACGAGGTCGTCTCGCTCTACCACTCGCTCTTCGATCTTGTTGTGCGCTGGGGCGTTGTCGAGAATGATGGCAACCTTTTCCCCCCAACGAAGTACTCACGGAAGGTGTCAGTAGCCTTGATCTTGTCGTACAGCTCTTCCAAAAAAGCCGCATTGGTTCCCATCTTGATGTTGCCTTGCTCAAGACGACGATGAACCTTGCCAACCTCCGTCGAGACGGCGCACTGGATCTAAAGGTTGGCGTCTTTCGACGGCGGAAGAACTAAGGTAGCTCGCTAACCCTTCTTCGCACAGCCTTGGGTGCGCTTGCACGACACTTTGAAGTTCGTTTCCTTCACAGAATAATGACGCCTACAAAGCCACCTTAGTAGATGCTGCACACGTATATGAGTATCAGAATCTCAGGTTTCAGTACCTGCTTCCACGTGTACAACTTCCCGATCAGCTTATTGCTGATCGTGGGAGTGCTAAGACAAATGCCGAAGTCAAACCTAATCATGTCCTTCATCGCTCTGAGTGAGTGCGTGCAGTTCTCATCCAGATATGTCTCGATCGCTGCCTCGATCTCAGGTGTGCACTTGGCTAATAATCTGCGTTTTCCACTGCGAGGCAGTTACTCTACGTGCCCGCGATCTACTGTTCGTGACTCAGTCGCCTACGGTCAATCTACAATCTGCGATTCAACTATCGAGCCCGATCTGCGATCGGTTCAGAAGACGTTCAGACTAAGAGCCTCGATTGCGCAAACGATGGGAGAGGGACATGCCGTGAAACGCAAGGAATCAGGGCCGCTCCAAAAGGGGGGCGACGCGTGGCCACTCGTCGGCCGACAAAGTTAGCGATAGGTTAGTTCACAATTTGCGTTCAAGCCCACAGGCCCAAACAATATACTTTGTTGTACACAAGCTTGTCTTGCGTCGCGCCTCCAGCCTTCCGGGAGATCGCCTCGGCCTCAATCTACAATGTTGAGCGAAGGTGCTACGGGAGAACGGGTGTGTGAACTCAATCCCCAACCCCAAAGTGTCCAACAGGAGGGCACTCTAAATCAGCCACATCGACGCGGAGCGAACTACAGGGCCGAGCGATCGACGGAACGGACACGCGGCGGCAAGCTATAGGGCCACGCGCGATCTGGAAGGAGGAGAGAGAAGAAGAGAAGACAACCGGCAGTGTGAGACGCTAATCCCCGCACCTGCCACCCAGCCTCAAGGCCCCGTGCTACATTGATTCATGCAAACTGATTCTTTGGAACTACGTTAGTCAAGTCCCGGGGAAAACGTGACGCAGCCAACAAGGGGCGATGTCGCTTTCTGCGTGAGAGCGTCCGAGAAGCTTTTCCAAGGAAGGCACTCCATCACAAATGCATCACTCGACGGATGCGCTGAGGGACCGCTCGCTGAGAGGCCACGCGTTTGATGAGTGCGGTGGAACGAGTGGTACAATAGTCGGATGCGTTTGTTTCTCAGTTTCGTGAGATGTGCGAGTTCGCCGGCTATAAGCGATCCAACCGCCTTCGAAGAAGGGGAAGAAGTCACAGCCATCGGTGTCGAGTTCTGTACCGATATCACTGCAATCGCCGCGTCTGGAGGAGAGGCGATGCTTGTTCCTCAAAGTGGGCACCAGAAAGCGCTTGAATGAATCTCTGTTTTTGTGCCCGCGTTGTCTGCGTTCTCCTTCTGTTTGTCGACCGTCGTATCAATGGCGTCTTGCATGTATCGGACCACGGATTGCCGATGCAGAAGAAAATCGGAAATCGCAGCGGGATCGGCGGCTGCCGATGGCTCGTTGGGATCGAAGTTGGCGTTTGCAGGCACCACACTTAAAGCAGAGTCACTTGGCATGGGGATGGAAATCGCCCGTGTCGTTCCGCTTGGATTAATCAACGCGCGTGTGGTCCACACGTCCAGCGCATTCATGCTTTGGTCGTCACTTGAACCGTAGCCACTTGAACCGAAGTCGCCGTTCTACGCCGATGCAGTCGACGTTTTTCTCCCATCAAGAGTGGAGATGCTAGCAGTCGTGGGTCTGCCACAGCCAATAGGGCAGGAATACGTGGATTCCGCGCGCGTTGTTGCTGAAGAACTGCGTCAACCAGGTCGAAGAGTGAACGACGTCGTTGAGCACGAGCGCTGTCATAAGAAAAAAAAAAGCACTCTATGACTCATACAACGTGGCATAGCTGCGCAGCACGTCCTCGAGAATGCGATTGACGTGATCTGTTTGCCTATCCATCCCTGGATGAGCCACCGTAGACATGAGTAATTGTGTGTCGAGTAGCTCGAAAATACGTTTCCAGAACGCTGGCGTGTTAAATGGAAAGCCGAGATGTCGGAAGACGACGTCAACGAAAATTGCCGCGGTGTCCTCGGCTGTGACCTAGACAGGAACCGCAGCAAGATGCACCATCTGGTTGAAGCGATCAGCAAGAACGAATATATCAGTGAGTCTGCGGTCGTCAGTGGGGAGACCGAAGACAAAGTACACGGTGACGTGGCTCCAGGCGTCGACAGCCACAGGAAGTGGTCGCAATGGCACTTGTGAAGAAGGCGCCGGATTCACGCGTTGGAACTCTTCACACGAGCGAGCTCTCATTTGTACCCACTTGTACATGTGAGATCGATCAGTACAAGTCGCGTGACAGGGCGGCGTGCATCTTCTCGAGACCACCACTTGGACCACCGTGATCGTCGTGGAGAAGGTGGGTTTGACCATCATCATCGCAAGGGACGATAATATTCGGGGGTCGAAGTGGTCGACGCACACGTTGGCGTGGTCAATCAACGCATCGCAGCGTCAAGGGGGGATCGCGCAGCACCCCAACAGTGCTAACGAAGATACCGTGGACACCTTGTACCACGCACACCATGCACTTGTCATCGCCGTTTTGTTCGCTGTTCACGGGAAGCAAAGCTGACCATGGGTCATAGTCGGACTGACGCGAGAGCGCATCTGCGAGGACATTAGACTCGTCAGACTTGTAATGCACGACGAAGATATACTCGGCGAAGAACGACAGCCACCGTGCCGTGCGCGGTGACAAATGTGGACTCTTTGTCGCCATCCACGGCGACGCGTGGTTAATGTACAACGCGGATGTAGCTTCGCCGAGAAAGAACCCGCGGAACTTGATGAGGGTGTATTGTATCGTCGGTAACATTTGGTCACAGACCGGATAGTTCCGCTTGACGAGCTTTAACTGTCTCGACTGATAGCTCACGACGCATTCACGGCCTTCGTCGTCGAATTGCGTCAGCGCACAGCCAATAGTGAAGTCACTGGCATCGCAAACGACGCAGAACACCTTGTCGTGGTATGGGAGTGCAAAACCAGCCTTGACGCGGTATTTCCCTTGACGGCGTCGAACACCGCCTGTTCCGTCGATGGCTACGTCCATTAAAAGTCCAGTTTGAGCAACTGGGAGAGCGGCCGAACCAATGGAGCGGGATTCTTCGTGCATTTGTGCAAACAGTTCGCAAGCCCGAGCTATTGGCGGACTTCCTTCACGTTTCTAGACGCTGGCCAGGATAGATGGACTCGATCTTCTGCGGATCCGCACGAACTCCGTACTCGATCACGTAACAAGGGAGTACTGGGATTTCGTGTGCGCAGACAATGTATTTCTGGAAATTCGCGAAGAGCTTGTTCGCATGCATCATCTCGAACAGTTGCCGCAACTGATGAATATGGACGTCGAGGGCGAAGAGATTGCCTTACAGAGTTTCTGTAGACGAAGGTGGCGTCAAAGTGGCACTACGCAAAGTGACAGAGCGGGCGAAGCACGTGCGAGACCTTGCGATTGACCGCCGTAGGAGCGTTCTTGAGCCCTGTGTGGCATGATAAGCCACTCCAAAATCATTCCGCTCGGAGTGCTGACTACTATGAAAGGAACATTGCTCCCATGCAGCAAGATTTGGTAGAAGTCGTCGATCATATCAGTGGCAGTGTACATCCCGCTAGCTGTCATGAGGCCCAAGATCGCGTTCTTACTCGGGATTGGAGCCTGTGCCGGGATCGTCGTATCATTGAGCCTGTTGATGGCGTGGACGATGCGTCATCCTTCAGTGGTCTTCTTGACACAGAAGGTAGGACTCGAGTGTGGGGGCGTGCTCTCCTGCACGTGTCCAAAACTGGTGTTGCCCTTCGAAGAAGTCACCAGATTATTGGTTTCTGCTGCGTCACACATCACTTCGAACCTAGCAGGTGACGAAAATCTCGTGTCGCACACCTCGATCGCCCGGAAGAGTCGTTGGAATCTTCCTGAGAACACGTCGGCGAGCTCATGCGCGAGGTCGTACACTGGGCAGCCAGAGGCCTTCAACTCCACCCAGGACTGAGAAGCGAAGCCCTCTTTGCGACCCGACATGTGTCCGGCGCCTCCGGGACGTTCATGCTCGCCGGGAGCGTCTCCGCGTTGACGGAAGTCCCATTACCGGGGACTTCCAGCGAGACGTCATCGAAGGTGCCGGCCGCTGTGAGCACACACACTTGTTCGGTCTCGCCATCCTTGAGATATCACAGATACGCTTCCAAGACATTATCGGGAGCTGTATGAACGCCGAAGCTGAACGGGGAGAAGTCACCACGCGCAGTGCTCGGTGATGTCATCCAGCGGCCCTGAGTTCCACGATGTTGATCACCTCGACGCCCGGGGATCAGCATCGGGGTCGGAGCTGGAGCGGTCCAGGCGAAGGCCGAGACGACCTCGCCACTTCTTTGTATTCTTCTTGGAACACCGTAGTGACCACTACTCGACTGCAACGCTCTCAGACGACGAGGAGAACAGTTCTTGTTTGGTCGCATCGTCCACAACGGGGTTGGACGACGACGGAAGCAACTGCTGCTCGACCGTGTCATTCGAAAGCAATGGCTACTGCTCAGTCACGTTGGCATGAGAACGAGAGGACCGCTGCTCAATATCGTTTTTCTCGTGCAGGAGCCGCTGCTCGACCACTGCGCGCGAGAGTCACTGCTGTGCCGCGTCTTTTCGGAATCCGTCGCCTCTGCGAAGCTGGGCCGGCACATGCTATGTTGTTACAAGCCATTCACGAAGGGCCATCGCTCGCTTCGTGCACGGCGCGTGCCATGGAGTCGGGGTTTCATGACAGAAACACGTGGCCAGACCTTGGTGGTTGATGATTGGACATGGGCAAGCATGGTGTCGCCATCGATGTTGCGGGATCGGACCGTTCGATTCAACCAATCGACGTCCGGTTGGTACAGTGACTGCCATGGCATACCGAAGACGCAGTCTAGTCGAAGGATCCGCCCAGATCAATGGCGAGGAACCCGTCATCACTGTTGAAGCCGTTGAGCAAATACTCAGACGACACCAAGCGCTGCGGGAAACTCCGAGGCTCACCGTCCGCACACTTGACGATCATCATACCAGGGCCCTCACGTACTCATACATCTCCCGACAGGAACGGAAGACTCCCAGCACGGACGAAGTTGCTGGTTGCGCTGGAATCCAGCAGAGTTCGGAGCAGGTGCCGCGCCCGCGACATGGAGGCTGATAATGATCAGTCACTTGTCACTGCTAGAGATGGTGTCGTTGAACTGTGCGCACTGCACAGTGGGGCTGGGAGGAGGTTCCGCCACCAAGGAACTCGTATCACCATTTTGCCCAGTAGGGCGCCCCGCCCCTACTGGTCTTCCCCGTTTTTTGCCTGTCCAGAGGAGACAGAGTCGTCATTTGTAGCGACGGATGCCAACACGGGAGCTGGCGCACAGCACACCGCAGCGCGGTGACCAGGCTTGAGACAACAGAAGCAAATCAGGGTCTTTTTCCCGACGAGCCTCCAGAGCTGCGGCTGCGGGTCGATTGCAACGGAGTCGCTCCGTCGCTCCTGGGACTCGATGGTGTCGATCTCCATGGGCTCGGGCTCGTTCTCATCGAGACGAGTTGTGAATGAGAACTCATGCGAGGCGAAGACGCTGCAGTCCTCGCGAAGAACCGTCGCGAAGGTCTCTTCCAGCGAAGCAGGTGGTTTCCACGTCAGGTAAAAACGAAGGGAGCCAGCGTTCACGCCCGTCATGACGACGTGAACCTGAGTCGTCATGTCGATCGAATGCTTCACGATGCATGAGATCAAATTACGAGCACGCTGGGTACAGTCATGCATGACCAACTTACCTTGCTTGAGGCCCAGGAAGGCCGAGCGGTGATGGGCTTCGTCCGGTGGCGGCTCGAACGCGAGGTGCAAGTCGCCCTTCAGCTCATCCATTGTCGCGAAGCAATACATATTTGCTGCTGTCTTCGCGGCGCCCGCTGCCGCCTCGCAGATCGTGTTCATCTTGCGCAGTCATTGGAAAGACTACGAAGAGCCACCAGGTGTCACGGGGCCACTGCCACGGTGACGTAGGTTATCTCGGAACAGATAGAGAAAGCGTAGTCTTCGCAGAGAAGACAAAGACTTGGGACTTTGAAGCAAATTTGACTCTGATTGAAATTAAATTCGATCCGGCAGGATCGAACCTATGCTGAACCTTGCCGTCGTTAACACACTCGGATCTCGATCCTAATTGGCTAAAACTAAGATATGCAGGCCATCTGTCCAATCGCAGATCGCCGAATCACCGCTGTGATTCCTACCTACTTGTCTAACAGGGAACACCCCATTACATGAGCCGTCTCCTACGCTTGGGCCGATACGTTCACTAGAGCGAAGGAAGTGCACTAGCTGGGACCACATTGGGACTTTAACCCGTATTCATCAATCAGCTTGAAATTGAGTCTGGTGATTTCATCTGCCTCCCGGCAAACCTTCGAGCACTATATCACACAGAGAATTTGCCCCGAAGACATAGCAAGAGCAGACTAATGTGCCACAGCGGGTCGTGCTCTTGTTTCTCTACCGTGGTCTGGTCGAATAAATGCTGGATCCAAGGCCAAACGTGCTAGAAGTGCGTGCGAGTCATAGTGTCGATGAACGCCTTTGGCCGAGAAACAGGCGATCTATCCAAAACTCCTTGGTGCCATTTAGCGGACATATGCTCATGATCATACCGAGCCCCATGTACGCGACGTGTTAGCACACCAACAATCGATGAAACCCATGCTGTGTGAGAACACCACTCGTCCATTTGTGAATGGTCTTCGGCATTTTGGTAAAAATGAGAACATATCCAATTCCGTGTGACTGGTGAAGGGTGTTGCAATCTCCGCCTCTTGAACTAGATGAATATCGCTCTGAACCGTAATCACCACCCGCCGCTGAATTAACGACTGTTGTGGAGAAGTGGGCCAACGAGGTGGTGGCAAACGTGGCTTCCACTGCCTGTGGCGGCACGACCAAAACGGGAAATGGTCGCATCCTGCTCTAAGTTATGAGTGCGAATCTAAGCATTGTGACGCCGTGTTCCAGGATCCCAGCCCTATACTTGGTTCAGATCCCTATCTCAGACATATGTTCTAGAACCTTGGTCTACAATCTACGTCCCACGATCTCGATCTACACCGTTCACCAATTCAGTCGTGCCATGACTATTCCCGGTTCAATCAATCATCACAGTCAATTCTATTTTTTAAAGTCATTTTTTAGCAGTCACCAAACCAATATCACAATAAAAGATGTAGCACAATTATCTCATTCCGATTATCTGTTGGTCTTAGATAAAAAGAAAGCATAGTGTTTGCGCCGTTTACCAAAAGTCGTTGAATTAATATTTTAGGTGCGCGACTATTCAAGTCACGCGATTATATAGGGCGAACGGTGTACCAAGTGTTCAGCAGTTCTATGAAAGGCTGCGAACGGGTGCTCAAATAGTTGAAAGCAAAGGAGGGAATCGAAGAGTTCAAGAGCGCAAACCCAGACAACGCGTGGCCACTCAGCGACCAACAGGAATAGAAGACTAACTCAGTGGCAGGTGTTAATGATACCGGACGAAGAGAGATTATGATGTTGTTTTTATGCATGTAAGTAAATAATCGCATGTTTCGCACGAATAAAACGCAGAGCCATGTGATAATAAATGACGAGGAATCTATTATATTTGAAAGTAAACGCCATTACATTTCAGAATCAAAAGTTGTTCTGTAACTTTCTGGTGTCTGTTGTCTAAATATAGACATAGCGGTGAAAGTTGTTGGTAGAGTTTTGTACCAAATATAGTATAAATCGGTACGGAAAGCTGTTGTGTACCGGATGTGACTGCAACATGCAGAGAACAGTCAAATGCTAGTTCATAGCGAGGCAGCAAAGTTGAAATGCAAAGATCACGAGAATATATTGATATGCATGCAGACACCACTACCACTACGACAGCTCTTGACCCTCGGTCATAGTGCGAGCACAATAATGCAGATATCTCAGTCTATAAAACTGCTCCATCTTGTAGCACTGATCTGTCCACTTGTGACCACTCACCATTGATTCGAGGAAGAACAGGCTCCACACGCCGCACGAATGTCCATCCTTTTGCTTACAGCAAGACCACTGGTTGAACTGCATGCCGACGTCCGCGCCGATTTGCGGAAGCACGACTGCTGCAACTGCTGTCCAAAGTTTCTTGTACCTCGCCTCGCTTCGCAAAGGGTCGAAGAGGTTACACTCCATGCTCGTTTTGTTCGTGGTGTCAATGTGGAATGCAATCCAATGTTTGTCACCCTCCGGGTTGACCACGCCGACGATGTGCTTGTGGATCGTGTGAAATGCCCCGTACGAAGAAGCAGCTTGCTTGCGCTTGATGGGCTCGGTGTAGTTAAACCAGTCTGGACCGATGATCCCCACACCTTCCTTCGCGTAGCGCTGCGAGAGGAACGCCAATCCGGCGACAATACACGTCGTGTCAAGCCATTCTGTGGCGCGGAAAGCAAGAAGCTTCGCGCCGACCACCTTTTCGCCTTGGATGCCTTAGCTGCTCAGCGTCATGCTTCGAATCGAGGCAATGAATTGCTCCTGAAAGGTCACACAAAATTGAAATTAGTTCGTCAGGTACACCATGCAATATGGTACCGGACATAATGCAGTTTGGTACATGACGCACCTTCGAGAGCCACACACAATCGTTGAAAGGGTTCATGGTCCCAAGCATTGGATAGTCCAATGTTTGCACCAACTGCATGGTCTTCTCGACTCGCGGCAGCGTCAGTCTAGCTTCGTTCACCAGGACCATGTTTCTAAGCTGGTCCTCCAGCGCAAAACCAAAGTCGTCCCATTTGGCAACGAATATTGTAGCCTGCGCGCTAGAATGTTCTTCTTGGGTTTGCTCGATTCCCACCATCGCATCACGACAAACGCTGGAAGGCAACAGCGCTTTCGGTTTTGGGATGGGTTGGCCAACGTTCATACGCTGTACTGTAACCTTTGACATTACTGTCGTCTCTTCCATCGGGAGGGTCTCCACCTGCATAGCAACATCAAATGCGTTATCTTCTCATCAAAATACAAAATAGAGCAGCATTCACGTACCATTCTGCTCGCCAATGCAAAAGAATAGCATTCGCTCAGGATAACATCCACCTCCTCAAGCGTGGGAATACGGTTTGATTTGCCAGCTACAACAAGCTTAGCTCGACGAGGAATTCGATGCAAGGACATCGTCTTCTCCGCTTTCTTCGCCTTTCGTCGTACGATTTGTAAGCTTTTTGGTGCGCTCGAAAATCGGAAGCCCTCCTTCGGTGCGACAGCATCGATGTTGGTAGCTGTGGGAGCCGCAGACTTTTCTTTCGTGTCCTCCGATGTCGATCCAGGCTTCAGTTTCACTCGGACCTCCGCGTCATCAGCAAGCACAGCCACCGCATCAACCAGCTTTAATACTTCACCTGCTCTGCATAGATGCTTGATTGTCTCCAACAAGCGCAGCGTCGTGTCGAAGTCTGCCCCGCTCTGCTCCAACATCACACCTTGTAATTTTTGACAGACGGCTTTGACCCCACCATACTTCTCTCCTCGCGCCATCGAAGCCCAGCTCTTCGACGTGCACGTGAGCACACGCATTGTGCCTGATGTATTGGTCGGCCCTTGGGAGATGTTGTTTTCAGGAGCCAGTAGCGACCATCGCGTCGTGTAAAATCTTGGCGGCGGGATGGCTGACTCGCACTTCCTGTCGACGCGATAGAAGATCACATGCCTACACGGCAGCAGCAGAGTGCAGATGAATGACTGCGAGCAACACATACACACACACGCACACAACGAAACACAGACAAAATGTTAAAATACATTTGATACCGGACGTACCAAATGATACCGGATGAAACTGGACGCGAACTCTCGCCTCTGTGACGACGGTGTGCGCCTCTCCGCGCATCTTGACAACGGCTTTTCCTGCTGTTAGCTCCACGACGTCCTTCGCGTTTGGGCGCGTTGCAAATTGATATTGCGCTGCCACCATCCGATACGCGTACGGACTGGGCTGAACAGCGAGAGTCCGGAGCTCTGGGTCTACTGCATCTGAAGACAATGGCGTCTGGTGCGTACCAAGGCCTTTGAACTCATTCAGATAGCGGTCCTCCGACCACTCCTGTAGCATCACCGTTGATATCAGCTCGTCAATCGAGTACTGTCGGTCGACTTTCTGCTTCAACGTCCCCCAGCCACTCTCAATCCGGTTGTTTGTATGGTTGTTGAGGTGGGGAACGTTGTCGCGATGATAGTCCACCCAGTCGCGCCTGCAGTTTTCCCAGTTCTTCTCAAAGTACAGGAAGAACGGGTCGGTAGTGTCTTTTCCCAGGTACACCAGCATCTTGTCCTTGAGGGTCTGGTACTCCTCTGCACTTCTGAAGTTCATCATGAGCTGTAACGCGTGTTGAATGCTCTTCTTGTCTCCAGCGCCTCGCTTGCACAGATTACCAGCCTACAACCAAGCCAAACACAAATGCAAATTAACATTGTCGAAAAGAGTACAGCTAAACGGTTTGTGTGCAAATCCGTTGGATTCGATTGTACCTTTCTGCGAAGGAGGTCGATCACGTGAAACTGACAGAGGATTTGGCGGGCGTCGGGAAACTCCTCAGCCAGCACGTCTTTTTCGCTGAAGTCCTTGTCGGTGACTATCACTTTGATGTTGACCCACGCTGGGTTCTGCTCCTTAAAGTGTTGAACCGCCAGCGTCAGATTCTGCTTCGTCTCGCGCTCGAGCAGCGCATGATGAACATATTGTCCCTGTCGACAAGCACACACATCACATCGCTAGTTAGTATCCAGTGCCATATCCGATACATCCGGTACCACAATGCCGAGTCCATACCAAGCCGAATACATCGTTCACCAGAAAGCCGAACAGCTTGTAGAAGTTCCTGTTGGTGCAATGCGTCGTGTCCACGAGTATTACTTCAGGAAACGCCTTGAAGAGACGCTTCTGCCGAGCCGTCTGAAAGCAGATTGCATTCGCAATGCCCGATGAGTCACTCACGAAAACAGCTGCTGCGTTCCCTTCAACCTGGCAGAACTCACGCAGCAGATCCTCGGTGAGCTCCTCGTCCGACTCCCCGCCTCGCTGATCTCTCTTGATTGCAGCGAGCATGTTGTGCACGTCGCGTAGCAACATCGTCTTGCCTACATACAAGTCCAGGCAAAATGAGCACACACATATAGCATCGCCCATGCCAATTTTCATGAACATTTACCTGTCGTCTCTCGCAGGTGCTGCAATACCCCCTTTGCCGACGAACCTGCCTTCCACATCTGTGCCACGTCTTGAAAGACGAAAGGATCTGTGATCCGACGGTTTTCAGCGTAGTATTGATACAGCTCGGGGCTTCGAAGGTGATTGTGAGATCCCTCCCACGATACGTGCACTACCCAGGTGCCTGCGGAGTCCCGTTTGGCCAGTCCTTTCACTTTGGCAGTGCATCGCAGGAACCGAATGATCTTCCGCCGCCGCCCTCCTTTCCCTCGATCTTTGTGTTCGATGCCATGTGTGTATTGGAGAGTCACTGAATAGAAGGGGAAATCATCAGGGATCAGTCGGGAGTCGTCATTCGAAGCTCCTCTTGACGTCAAACCGGAGTTGCGCAATTTCGAGCTGTATGAGGAGCGCTTGGATAGTAGCTGGTTCGTGTTGTCTGCATGGATCTTGAGTTCCTCCAAGAAACCATCCCATGTGTCGAACCATCTAGAGAAGCCAGACATGAATGAACCGTCCTCCTCCGTAACCATGTCACGAGAAGCTTCCAATACGGCTATAGCTGCTTCTTCGCCAGAAGCACGATCTTCGGCATCTTCGCTGTCGTGATCTGCCGTATCTTCTTCATTCAGTGCGATTGAAAGTGAATCGGTACCGGCCGGTACCGGATAACGCGGCTTGTCCGGTACCAAACTGGTAGTTCGCGGTCCGGATGTCACCGACTCCACTGACTCGGCTCCCGTCATCGCCTCGTCGACATCACCTCCGACGGCTGTAATGTCCTCAAGCTCCTCAGCTGCCTCCTCTTGATCTCTTCGAATAGCGTCATCGTCATCGTCATCGTCACCGACGTCGTCGTTGTCTACGCCGAATCTTCCACTGATGCCTCCTTGCTGGAACTGTCGCTACTAAGGTCTTCTCGTGATCTATCACTCAGCGCCTCTGCCGATGACTGCACAGCAATTAAATCTGCTGCTTGGTGTTTACGTGCTCGAGGTGGAAGGGACTCGGGCGATCTGGTAAAAGCATGCTTTGGCCGGACGCTACGCATTGGCGGGGAAGCGGAAGTCTTTCGTTTACGGCCTCGGGGATCGGTCTTTGCAACTCTGGCGCCTTCGCCTTCGTATTCCTCGAGTGCGATAGCTGGTATTTCTTCGAATAGACGTCCGCGCAGGCGCCTCGGATCGTAATGCCACGACCCACCCAGAGTGCGTGGACTAAACTCGTGTGTCAGAGGCTAATAGATACAGCATACAACAACAGGAAAACCATTTAACCCCACATAATGCAATGATACCCCAGAAAGCGCCAGAAATCACAGAAAGACAACACATATTTCGTACCATGCTCACTTGCCGCCTTCCCGCCGTTGCTTCGATTTCCCCTCCCTTCGATTCGTGTGATTTGAGTTTTCAAAAGTTGAACAACGCCGTTGGGAATGTATTTTTACTTTCGCGCGACTCGCGGCACGCCAGGATTCACTGTCCCACCCTTTAGATTCTGGTACCGGAAGCTCGCACATCTCGTACCGGACTTACATTTTCCCGTTCCGTTATCCGGTTGATATATCTTTACCCTAACTCTGTTTACATTTTGCGTCGGAGTAAGCAACTCAAATATCACATCAAAGCTTGTCTCAATGGTGCATTTAGTTCTCTTCGGGAGTTCGACCTCGACTACATTCTCTAGGGCAGTGTAGATGCATGAAACGGGTTGACGACGTGCGAACTCAGGCACTCGCCCCCAAAGTGTCCAACAGAGAGACACAATAAATCAGCCCCGCAAACGCGAAACAAGCTACAGGGTCGAGCGACCGATGGAGGAAGAGGAAAACGAGGGCAACGGATAGGGATCAAGTGCAGCCCAGAGAAGAAACGGACCTGTGGAGGCAAACCACTGGCTCCTGTGCGATCTGGACGAGGGAGATAAGACAACCGGTAGCGTAAAGCGCCAATCCCCGCTCCTGGCACCAAGCATCAAGACCCTACGCGAGCAAGATCGTGCAAG
Source organism: Nothophytophthora sp. Chile5 (assembly GCA_001712635.2). Lineage (NCBI taxonomy): Eukaryota > Oomycota > Peronosporomycetes > Peronosporales > Peronosporaceae > Nothophytophthora > Nothophytophthora sp. Chile5. The sequence goes on from MBAC02008579.1 coordinate 33,810, forward strand.
ACCGTCCACTGGGACTATATTACTCAAGTCCTGGGGAAGTCGCCACGCAGTCAGTCAAGGGACAACGCACTATTGTGGGTGGGAGAGTCCATGATAACTTGAAGGACGCACCCCACCACGCTACCAGGCGGATCTTCACTGGGGCCATCACCACTCCATTCGGTTGCCTTCCATTCTTCTGTTGTGATCTTCTCCTGGCCAGCGTTCTCCGAGTAACCCCTCTCGCGTGGTTGAACCCAATTTCTGTATCCTTATTGTGCTTGTCACGCGGTATGGTGTAGATCTTGTAAGATCTCCAATCAATACTACGTGCATTTCAACCCAAATACCGTTTTTCTATCAATGATTATTGCCGTTCGTTGCCCTCGGAGCTCTGGACATTTATATTTTCTGTTTTGAAATCCCTAGATTTACATTTTTCTTACATGCACTTTGTTCGACGTTTTCACTCGCGTAAGTGTGTCGTTTCAACCCTCGACATCCAGCAGGTTTTCGCGGTCTAAGTGCCATTGTATGTGAGGAGGAGTAAGAGCAGACCTTCAAGTCGCTTGATAAACTCGTTCAAACTCGTTGTAACTTTATGAGGCGATCAGCTACAACTGCTTTCCGAGTTCGTCATCGGATCTATAACACGTTAATACAGTGTCGCTTTTGCCTCGCCGAAATACAGCGTGTTGAATATTTTGCCGATTATTGACGTTATAATTGGCGTTCTTCGATGGTCTTGTCCTCGTTTTGAAGGTGTCCAACTCGTCGTAGTCATCACCCGTGAGTTTAGTTCTGTTTTGTGTAAGGAGGAGCGCGTTCTTGCTGTCCTCCTTTTGACCAGCGTCTAACTGGTAACGTCAAGGCTGCGGAATTACAAGTTCTGAAAATGCGAGCGACAAATAATCTATTTACGTTGTAATCTCAAGCTATATATACTATACTGTTTATCAAGCTCGATGAACATGGTAAAAATAGTCTTGTGTGTTCAAATAACGTGATTGTTTCGTTCGTGAAGGTTCGTTTTTCGCACATAGAGCTGTGAAGTTCAAATAATTGAGATTCCCGAATTTTCATCACCAACAAGCTAACACCATCTTCTGAATAAGGATAATAGTTTTTTTGCTAAAGATTTCGTTTCTTTTGCAATATCCTCGAAACTTGTAGCTTCGAGAACCGAAATGGAAGTTTTATTTACAGCTGGAATGCCGTTCTTCACCGACTGGGGCAACATTATATTTCTGTGTAAGAAATTGAGCGTTTATAATTAATTTCGACTACGGTTTCATGGAAACTCTAGATATAAATATCCAGAGAACATCGCGAAATACTAACTTAGAGATACAAATGACCTTTAAGTTTAACGATCACCCAAACATGCCCAAACCGCGAATATAGCTCAGCTTCTTTTTTAATAAATTCTTCTTTGAAAATTGAAGCTTCGTTTTCTTAAATTTCAGCAAACATTAATTTCGAGAAGTTGAGAATACGTAAGTATTAAATTTTGAAACAAGCGCCCTCTGAATTATGTTACCCTTTGCAAAGGCTCGATCTCGAGATATTCTTTTATAATGTGTTCTTAACACAAACAACCTTCTAAATCTAATTCACACTTTGAAATGATACGCTCGTCCAGCGGACGAAGACGCGCCAACCGTGGGCAGCCGAAGCAACATTTGCCAACGTGCCAAAGTGGAAGGAACATGGACGTCGTGACGCCCACGCAGTTGGAGAACAAGATCCGCCAGGTGCGTCTCGTTCGGAAGGGAGAGACGGTTGCTGCGGCTTCCAACGCCCCTCCCCCGTCTGTGTTCTCTGCAGGAGCTGGGCGCTGTGCTAGTGCAGGCGGCGGATCTGTCGGACGGCTGCGGGAGCAAGTTCAGTCTGGTGGTGGTGCACGACGGCTTCGAAGGTGCGTGGCTGGATGTGGGTTGGTTGCGTTTGAGGAGAGGGGGAGACGGGAGCTGACTCTGCCGTCGCCAGGCCAGTCGCTGCTGGAGCGCCAGCGCCGGGTGAACGACTGTCTGAAGGAGGAGATGACGCGCATCCACGCGCTGCAGATGAAGACGTGGACGCCTGCGCAGTACGAGCAGAAGACGCAGCAGAAGCTGCCGACCACTGCCGCCAACAGCCAGTCCTCGGGCGAAAACTAGCGCATGCGGGCTGTATTCAGGATAAATAAACAGCTTCGCTGGAAGGAAAGCTTCTTCTGCAGTGCAGTGCCTGGCGTTAGTGACGCCGCGTCGCGTGGAAAATCAAGCGCAACAGACAGAGAAACGCCGCTGCATGCCCCCTCCCCCCACTAGCTAGAACTGCAGGCGGTTGGAGCCAGAGGGCGGAGCTGGAGGAACTGCGGAGCGCGCCAGCTCGTCCAAACTCAGCGGCAGGCCCTCGACGCCGCTCTTCTTCCACAGGGACGACGCAGACAATGATCTTGCCGTCAGCTCTGAGGTGCCCTGTGCTCTGTCGCCGATGGGCTTGACGATGAACCTCTGGGCTCTTGCACTCAGTGGGGTCACGGGCACTTCGGTTCTGTCCTCACCTCGCAGCGTCGTGCTGGGCTGCTTGCAAAGACTGCTGAAGCCTTGCCAGATCCCTGGCGAGGAAGTGCCCAATGCCGAAGAGGTGGGTGGACTCGTTGGCGCTGCTCCATCGTGTAGGGTTGATGAAGGAGAAGTTACAGACGTGTTGGGGGCACCACCGACATTCTTGCGGGGACTCGGAGCCTTGCCCGTCTTGGCGCGGCGGCCAGGGGAAGTGCCGCCGCCCAGGTGTTGGTAGCTCTCTTGGCTGCATCTCGCCAGCTTCTTGTAGAACTCGAGCTCGTCGGTGAGCAGACGGCACTTCTCCTGGGACATGATGATCTGCTGCTTGAAGAGCCCTTGGTACTCCTGCAGCGAGTTCTGCAGGCAGCCGATGTGCGTTTCCTGGTTGCTCAGTCGCGTCTCGCACGCGCGGTTCTTCATTTCGAGCTGGCTGCACGCGACGTTGCACAGGTTCGACTGGAACTCCAACTCCTCGAGGCGCGTCTTCAACCGCGCGTTCTCGATCACGATCGAGTAGTTCTCGCCCTTGAGCGACAGCCGCGCGTTCTCTGACAGGTAGTGCAGCTGCAGCTTCAGCTCGACGATTTGCCGTGAGAGCGCCTCTGCGTCTGCCAGATGCACGCAATTGAGGGAAGCGCAGGCTCCAGTCGGGGCCGGAAGCGTCGAGAGCGGAATGGGGACTGCATTCTTGGCAGTTTCTTCCGAGAGCTCCAGCGTTAAGGCGATCGAAGCCTCTGCTGTATCCGCCAGCAGACAGCGCTCGTTGTTGCCGGCGTTTGGCGGATCGTCTCCTGGTTGCTGCGTTTGCTGGGAGTAATCCGGATCCACAGGATCCGATCGCGCTTCAAGCGATTTCCTCCACGTATCGCTCTCCAGCCAGACCTTAAGTGACGGCGCCGCAGCTTCTCGAGACCCCACGCCAGAGCCGCTGCCATCATTTTCGCTCGCACTGCTCAAGCCGCTTGAGAGACTGAGAATGGGCTTGCCCATCGATAAATCTACCGTGACCTCGTCTAACTTGCTCTCGAGTGCCTCCAGCACGACGAAGAGGCGCTTGTTCTCCTCCTGCAGGGCTTGGTTGGCTAGCTCCAACTTGGTGATGTCCTTGGCTTCGACTTGCACCAGGTCGCCCTCTTCCGCCTCCGCTTCTTCGTCTTCGCTGTCGACACGCTCGTCCTCCTCGTTGTCTCCCTCCTGACTGGTACGATCGCCTTCTGTGGCCTCGGACTCTTGCGACCTGCCTTCTCCCTGCGCCGCTTCTGCCGTCAGTCCGCTTCCTTCGTTCGTGATGGGGTCACCCTCATCTGCATGCTGATTCTCGTCGTATTTCGCCGACAGTAGTCGCTGGAGCTCGTCGATCTTGCGGTTCTTCGCCTCCATGTCCTCCATCGCGCGTTGATAGAGCTCCTTGAAGATGATGCCGCCGTGTGCGAAACCTGCGGTGGCCCCATCACCACCGTCGTGCCTTTGGACGACTGGGTTCTTGATCTCCTTTGCGCGAAGGCCAAAACGCAGCGTGGAGATCGTCTCAGCCATGTTGTACGAGCTGCAGGACGCCGCCAGAATGAGGCAGGTCTTGGCGGTGCCTCCCAGCGAATCCTGAAGCAAGCGCGTGAGCTTTGAGTCGCGGTACGGCACGTGCTTCTTGCCGTCGCCCAGCGCCTTGATGACGTTGCTGAGCGCCGAGAGCGACTTGTTGATGGCCTTGGCCTCCTGCAGCACGCGGCCACTCGCGTTGGTTTTGTTCACGAGCTCGGAGCCTGCGAGGTCGACGATGTACATGGTGGCGCACCTGCCGCTCATGGGCCGCACGCAGGAGATCATGAGGATGGTGTGGCTGCGACTCGAGTCCTTGTTCATCCGCGTGGAGGCCACTGCGCGGCTGAGAGTGCCGCTCTTTACGAGTTCCATCATGGCACCCTCGGATTTGCTGGAGACGCGCGTCATCTCCTCGATGTAAACACCGTGTTGCGCGCTTTCACGGATCTTGAGTCCGCCGTTCACAGGCGTCCCGCTGCTGCTGCCACTGTTGGGTCCCAGCAAGTCGCGGATTTGCTCCATGTAGATCTCCACGAACGACACGGTGAGCTCAATGGGATCGGCCTTGGCTCGCTCCACTTCTTGGTACAGGTCCTTCGCCACCCGCGAAATGATGCCGCCCTCCTCCTCCGCGTTCACCAGCACACCATCCTTGGGCCCCAGGATCGTGTGCGTCTTGCCAGAGCCCGTCTGTCCGTAGGCGAAGATGGTACTGCGAATTGGCGCAAAGGTGAGGACAAGCAGGAGACGGGGAGAAGGAAGAGAGTGAAGATTGTGCTCGCGTTGACATGCAGCGCGTACCAGTTGTAGCCCTGCAGGAAGTCGAGCACCAGCGGCTTGGCCGTGTGCGTGTAGACCTCGTCCTGGGTTGAATGGACGTCGAAGACGCGATCGAAAGTGCAGCGAATCTCGTCCACCTCGCAGCGCTCGTTGCGGAGGAACATGGTCCGACCGCCCACCACCGTCGAACTGCAGTGAGAGAAGAGAGAAAGAGAGATAGCAATTGGTAAGCAAGTGCCCGATACATGTGAGGAACGGGCGCTTCAGAGCACACGAGGCAGACGACGACCATTGCACGGCTTCCTCGCGTTTCTCGAGCTGGTTCTGCTGGCGCAGGCGACAGAAGACCTTGATGCTGGCCAACTCCGGCGTCGAGACCCCGGCACTTGCGCCGGAGAGGCCTGTTGAGGCGACCTGCATGGCCATTTTCTTCCCGTTGGCGCTGCACAACGCGTCGAGGTCTTCTTGCAGTGCTCGCGTTGAGGCGATGGAGCCAGGGGAGGGCACTCGTGGAGGCATTGAGCTATCTTCAGATCGGAGGCGAGCCATCGCAATGGATGCTATTAATAGTCGCACGAACACGCTGGCGGCCAGCGTGTATTTTTAACAGCCAACTTCAACTTCCACATCAGCGAAGTCGCTGCAAATAAGACCACCATTCATGGGCATTCGCTGCATTTTCGCCGCTCGCTGCTGACCCATCAGCACAGAGACCCCAGCACTTGCTGGCGGCTCTTCCTCCACGCGTCAGAGACTCACACGATCACTCGTTTTGCCCAACGATCTTCTCCCTCACGCCATCAGTTGCTGCATCTTGAAGTTCTGGTCACGCAGTGCCACGCTGGAGGGGTCAGTGCCCCACATGCGCTTCTGGATCGACCCACAAGTCGATGTGGAACGATCTCCCATGACTAAAGAAACGCATCCCCCATATCATCAGATTTGGCAGGTCATGACACGCGCCGCAGCTGACTGCAGCGTCACAAAGAAAAGTGGAAAGGTCGTCATATTTCACAAGGCGATGTTGGCTGACAATAACGAGAGTCAGTCAAAACTTTTGCGGTACATTTTGCGTCGGGTTTTGCAATCTCGGTCGCGATCGTTCAGGAAAAGAAGGCGAGTTCACGGCGATCCTGATCCTCCGTGCGGGAATCTAAACATCACATTTCACAGGTAGCTGCGTGCATTGGTGGATCTTGTGAGGAGCTGCAACGCCACGAAACGGCCAGATGCTGGACGGATTCTTATTGTTGGGAGGGATCCGCAGATGGACACCTCTTTAATTCCATAAGATGGCTCAGTGATTGGTATCCTCATCAGCAAAAGCGTCTACGTGTCTATTTTGAGTCACCTGCATAATTGCGTACCCTGGCAAACTTGCACGCACCTGCTCGAAGCAGTGGTTTGCTCCTCCGGCGTGATGTCATCTCGACCGCCGCGCCAATCTTCTGCTCACTCGACGGTTTGCTGTCTCCGGAAGACTCGACGTCCCTCTCGATCCGCCAAGCAGCCTCGAGCCGTCCAATCCGCCATGGCTGAGGAGACCACCATGAAGCAGCGCCCTGTGGCTGCTGCCGCTGCCTCAGAGAAGCCGACGCCGGAGCTCTTGAAGACGGACGTGGGAGGGGTCTACGCCGAGGAGGAGGGCGAGCTGTTCGCCCCGCCGGACCAGTCGCCCAGCTCCTTCGCGTGGTCGGAGGTGGTGTGGTACAACGTGGTGGTGTTGGCCTCGTGGCATGTGGGCGCCCTCTACGCGCTGCTGTTCGTGCTGCCACAGTGTACGCTGCAGCAGGTGCTGATGCTGTGGATTCTGCTGTGGGTCGTGGCCGGACTGGGCATCACGGCGGGCGCGCACCGCCTCTGGTCGCACCGCGGATACAAGGCCAAGTTGCCGCTGCGCGTGTTCTTGATGCTGTGCAACTCCATGGCCTTCGAGGGAACCATCTTCGAGTGGTCGCGCGACCACCGCGTCCACCACAAGGGCTCGGACACGACCGCCGACCCGCACAACTCGGG
>MBAC02008581.1:0-26319 GCA_001712635.2 Nothophytophthora sp. Chile5
GCTCCTCCCCGCCAAGCTCACGAACCTTCTTCTGCACCAGACGCTTCTCATCGTCCGTTGTCGTCGCGGCGCCGAGAAAGCAGGTATGATGGAACCACACGCGAATCTCGAGGATCTTGCCGCCGGGTACGCGGTCTTTGGCCATCTTACCCACCCGAATAGCGCCTTTAGCAATGGCCTCGCCGCATGTGCGGCACTTAGATCGCCCCGACTTGGCCTGCTCCACATCCACATCGGCGAACGCCGCAAGGCGCGGGTCCAACAGCTTCATATCGGACCGCATTAGGTTCGTGTCGCCCATGAACACCGCCCCCAAGCACATTTTACTGTTCACATCCAACTGCCGCTTCTTGCCCTTGTAAGCGGAATTGTTCACGCGGTCACGCAGTAGCGTGAGGCTCTCACGCAATTGCGAGACTCTTGGCGCAGCAAACTGCGGCAGGCTCTCCAGATGAGACGTCCCCACATACAGCGTCTTCCCTGGAGCCGCCTCGACCTCCATGACCACGAGCTCACGTCCCATGCCTGTATTAGCGAACGGATGCGTCTCCAACGACAGCACGGGCAACGCGCTGAAGAGTGCCACGAAGTACGTTTCCTGGAACGGCGGAGCCGTATCTACACTGCAATCGTAGTACTGGGCCCAACCCTGCAGTCAAGAACGAGAAAGCCGTGGAAAAGAAGCGGTGAAAGGCGTGCAAAGGAGATACTTCGGTAGCCGTTTGGGTTGACTGACCTGGGCCTTGAGCAGCGTCAACGCCTCGCGCGTCAGCTCCTGGAAGCCGATGACTGCTGGCCGCATATGCTCCACCAGACGACCGAGCGCCTTCATGCGCACCGAGCGCCCCACGGCGTCGAAGAAGACGTTGAACGTCAGGATGCGCAGCTTCATCAGCTCGGGCACTTCGATTGGTTCACTTGCGCAGTGGGCTTGTCTTTCTTGTGTGCGGCATCAAAGTGTGGGTTTTACTCAATCCAAACCTATAACCCACCCACTGGCAGGGTGGTTCGAAATAGTACTACTACTGTGGTAACTCAATACTTAGTAGTAGTTATACTGTAGTAGCCAGTACGGTAGTTTGTAAAACCTCTGAACTACTATTACTGCAGTAACAAGAAACACCCAGAGTGTACTATTTTTTACTACCGGAATCCCCATTTGGTCAACGTTCGTGCTCTATTCGAGGGCCCAACGTACATTCACTTGCCTTCTTGACACATTTGTTGCACAGGTAGCATTTGTTTGCCCGTGCCGAAGATCGCCGTCCCCAGTAATGCCAACGGAATTTGGCTCATTTGACGTCGGGAAGAAGTTGGCTCGACGTTGCTTGTAAATCACATCGTCGTTGCGTGGATCGGTTTCCTTCGTGCGTTGTCGATACTTGCTCTGCGATACCTCAACCATCAGAAGAAGAAAGGAAGGTGATGCAACGGCGTTCAACGCGACTGGAGAGATAATTGATAGCAAACGATAGTGGATTGGGGCCAACGCTGTGGACCAAGAAGTACACAAATTTGATCAAAAGCTGGGAGGCGTCGTTTAACCCTTTAAACGGTTCGTTATGGCATATATTATTTTTATGGCACTTTACCTGATGCATGTACACCTTTTCCAGTCCAAGTTCACAAAGAACAAAGCTAAATTGACAAAGAACAAATCCAAATTCATGTATTCAAATTACAATGCACAAATAGCAAAGTCAGATTCATCAGGCAAGTACCGTAAAACTGTGGAAACTGATAACTCGAAGAAGATGCAACGTTCTTGCCTTGAGGTGCGAGGTTTTAGCACCCAACGGGCATGTCCTCCAAGCCCGTCACCTTCACGTGAAAGGAGAGCGTGTGGCGATAGCATGAAGAACACAGTGTTGGCGTGGCCACTCGTGGGAACAATGTCTGCGCAGCTTGCAGCAAAAAGCGCTGGTGATGAGCTTTCATCGTGGTTCCCGGAGGCACCGCAATGATCTCAGCGCGTTTCACGGTCATGAAGTCCTTCACTGCCGACTTGAACGCCGAGAATACATTCTCGATAGGATTTAACATCGGCGAATATGGTCCAAGTCGTAGGAGTGTGGCCTCCGCAAATTCAGGCTCTTCAAAGACCGCTTCTGCACGCGAGTGGCACGGAGCATTGTCCAGGACAACGACAACGTTGCTCACGTCCTCGAATTTCCGCAGCGTGTTCTGAATGAACTCGTTGGAGTGGACGTGCTTGTTGCTCCCAAGCTTCGTCTCGTAGTGCACAACCCCACCCTTTCCGATGCACGCAATCACCTGGAGGTTTTGTCCTCCACCGGCGAGCACTTTCTTGAAAGCACGGCGCCCGCATGGACTACGACCACGCGTGCGAGACGACCAGAGATTATAATTGGTCTCGTCCATGTAGATGATGGACTTTCCCATCGCCTGTAGCTGCTGAAGGCGAATGAGGTATTCCCTGCGTTTGAGCTTGTTCACGTCGGTGTTCATGTACTGCGGTTCTTTATGAAATTGTTTAACCGTAATGAGTCTGGCATCCAGATGGTTCTTGATGGTTTGCGGGCAGACAGAGATGGAGCATGCCGTGTTAAGCAGGTCAGCTAGCTGGCACAGTGTCAAATCCGAGTCGATCGAGAGCAGAGACAGCAGATAGGCCACGCCTTCATCTGTCATCTTCATCGTTCGCTTGCCGCCGCGCGCGACAGGCCTCGTCGCATCCGCACAGCTCCGGTATCGGCGAAGCCAAGAACGGGCGGTATTCAAGTTGACATTGTTGGTTTCGGCGATGGCCTCCCAGTCGCCTCCAGTACGTGCAGCCTCCAGGATTCGGAGCTTGGTCTCGAGAGTGTAGCGGTTGTAGTGAGTTGGCATTGCTGGAAGATAGCAAGTTGGAACGTGAGCAAGGAGTTCGCTAATGCAGAATGTGCTGGATGGCAGTGCTGCGAGCCCATAGGAGAAATGGACTCTAGCTCGCCATTGGCGGAACCAGAGCGACTAACAGGCAATTGGTGGAGCTGTGGCCAACCGCTTGTGCGGAGTTGGCGCGAAGTGATTGAGCGGAACAGCGCGAATTTTGGCTAGCCAATGAGCCTATCAAACGGAATACTAAAAATCTATTCCTTTTCGAAGTGCTGATGAATTTGACTTTGCTCTTTGTGCATTGTAATTTGAATGCATGAATTTGGATTTGTTCTTTGTCAATTTGGCTTTGTTCTTTGTGAACTTGGACTGGAAAAGGTGTACTACTCCCTGAAGGCCCCCCGCTCAAAATCGTTGACTGGAATCCTCTTTAACGCGGACAAGTTCATCGTGTCAAGCACCAACATTCATGGATCCGCTTTGAATCGACAAAGAGCACAGCGGTAAGCGGCTTGTGTCATTGTTTTATGTCGTGTCTGCGTTTTAAACTGACCTGCAACCTGTCATGTAACGATAGGTACTTGAATTCGCTTGGTGGAAAACGCCCGAGTGACACAACTGCATTCAAGGCAGAGCTATTTGTCTGTCTCTCCACCAAGTGAGTCTGCTTCACCTGAATCGGCTTGAATCATTGACCGCGTCGCCGAAAATCCCCGTCGCCCAGGTACACATCGTTTTGTATTCAATTATTAGCTGCTATTGGGTCGTGACTTTTCAATCTGATTGCTATATCGTGCAAGATTATGATGGTGCGTCGCAAGTACAGGTGTGATTGGAAATTCTTTGCTCAAACTGGTTGGCAATGCTCGCATGTCATCGCCGCAATGGTCCTACAAGGCGATGTGGCCATCACCGGGCTGCTGCAAGCGTTGCCGACACGAAAAAGCAGCGGAGGTCAACGAAAACCCAAAGGTCCACTGACCACAGACAACGACAACTCGCACCAGTTCTCAATCAATATCCACGACTTCATTGCCGCTCCAGCGAGCCCTTAACACTGGAACGTGATGAAGGTATTTCCGCTGGTGACGGCAGGCGCCAAAACCAACAGCCAGTTTCTTCTGGGCAGGGTGATGTCTTGGAGTGAGCAAGGCGGCATCTTTTATTGGACCATTAAGTTCTCCAATATGGCTGAAGTGACTTTAGGGTGCCAAGAGCTTGCAGAGGTTGTGCATCTGGCTCATGCACACGGCGTGGATGTCACTGGTTATATTCCTTTCCAATACGACGTGCCAACTGTCGTTTAGTAATGCTAATATACAGTTCAATAGATGGACACAATGCCATCACGTTGCTTTCATTTGGCTCGCTGTTGAAGTCCCCGATTACAAAATACAACTATTTGCTCACCAATATCTGTGGCACGCTTTGCGTCCGCCGTGTGGTCGTGGTCTTGGTCAGGTGTTCGGATAGCGCGCTTCAGTTTCATTGCTCGATGTAGTGTCGCCCCACGTTCGTTAGTGCGTCATCGTGATCGGTTTCCAGCCGGCCGCGTAGTCACCGTACGTGTACGGCCAGCGCCTTGTGGTACATCATGGTCCCCGCCGATCGCCGAGGGCGTTCCGCAAGACAGAATGCGACGCTGGGCTTGTCGTGGGCAGACCAGGAAGCCCATTATGCTGCGAGTTGCCACCACATTGTCGAGGTCAGCGGAAGCCCCAGCGGCCTGCCTGCATCTTGACGGCCGATCAGAGACCAGCGTGGCCAAATCAGAGGGCCACACCACCCACCGGCAGCGTCAAATATAACACGAAGCGAGCCGACGGCGCCTTTCTGGAGTGGCAATATGGGGCAGAACCTCGCTCGACGCTTCTTCCAGCACGTAGGCACGTCCGACATTCCGCGCAGGGGCCGCTCGTCAGCAACACCATCATGGTCTAGTAAATGGCTCGGTGTCCGATGCCCTGTGCAGCAAGAAGCGAAGAACGGATAATGACAGTGAGCGCTGCTCATGCGTTTTTTTTTGTGCTTTCAAGTCCTCGCAAAGCATCCGTTATTATAAATGTTCCTCGATTTCCATCGTTTGGTCAACCGTCCTCCGGGAGCAGCCGCCGGTCCTCGGATTTAAGCCCCTTTCGCATGAAATCCTCAAGAATTCGGATACTGAATTGGGATCCACAGGTCAGTCACGCGACGCACAACTCCGTCGGCTGTTGTCTGGATGTCCATCCTCCATTCTGCATGAATGTCGTGCTATCATTGAATTCGACCTATTTCCTGTTCACTGCCCGGCCCTCGTGCAGCTTGATGAAGGCCCTCACGGAATCCCCTGGTTGTTCATGGCAGCTTTGTGTTGTTGGGAGTGTAACTCCGCTGCAGCATTCACGTGGCTCTCGATTGTGGCAATGCCGCTGGTTGTGTCTGGTTTTAGCAAATGACCCCGAGGAACAACCTCGTCATTAAAAAGTGTGAGAAGCTTGCCCTCCGTAACCATCGCTCCGTCAGAAAATACCTCTTGCTCGCACCACAACTAAAGCATAAAAGAAGTTCGTTTTAAAATCAAGATTCATTAGATGGAGCACAGTTAAGATAAGAGCGACGTACCACCCAGCGCTGCTGTTTGCTCTCATACGCTAACGACGTGCTTCGTGGTCGTTCCTCGACCTGAACGGCATCCTGTATCGCGTGCAGTCAGCATTTCGCCTTTCGCATTTCGCAACCCGGGTCTAAGGCCATCACCCATATTTCGGTTAATCGACATATCCAGACGATACCGTATAGTGTGTCTGCACAGACACATTCGGGTCTCCTTACCCATACGGGTTCACAAGTTCCTGACCCACGGCCAACCTGAACTTGTCGTTGGTTTACCGTTACCGAGTTGTAAACCACGTAACAATCATGCCCCAACAACCAGCAGGTTCGGAAGGAGCACGACCATGGAGCTACCAGCGCGCGGCGGCGACGCTACAGACCCTGGAGGGATACGTGGCGGCGCTCACGACTGCAAAGGTGCGTCCAGCGCTGTTATTCCCTGAAATCGGCTCGAAGCAAGCAGGGTGCCGGTGCTGAGAACGCAATGAATGTCGCTCTGCTGTCCCTCTGAGCAGCTCCCGACGTCGCTGTTGACTCAGTTAGAGGAGCTTCTGATCGCCCCCGAGGCGAACGCGCTTGCGCTGCAGGAGGTCGCCAGTATCTGTACGTGAAGCTGCCCATTGGATCTCGCTGCTGGTCGATATCTGAATGCGGTGGGTGTCTGGTCAGTGCTGCAGATGGTCGAGACTCCTGATCGGCCTGAGATCGCGTCACTGCCAAATGCAACCGTCGCCACGCTGCACACGGCGCGTGAATGGGCGATCGACATGCTGTTGGACCTGCAGGGAGCCTCCTCTGTGCCAGGAGCGAAGGCGGCGAAGCTGCCGCGACTCGCGGGGTCCAAGGTACTGCAGCAAATGCAGAGCAAACTGTTCGTTTCGGCGCCGCACAGAGAGGCGGAGCTACAGATGGAGCTGCACCAGTCGATACTGGGGGCGCTCGTGTCGACCGAAGCGGCGGCGCTCCCTGCGGTGCTGGACATGTGTGCCACGAGTCTCACGGACGACGCGCAGTTCCTGCAGTTCGCAGAGGCCGCGCTGTCGGGGGAAGTGGACGCGCTGCTGTTTGGCGACGTCTTCTTGCGTCGCCTGTTTGAGGAAACGTCAGTCTCCTCTTCGACAGGTGACGGGCATCCGAAAGAGGAGGAGCTTCCCAACCGACGGCTGCGGTTGTTCGATGCGCTGACCCTCGAGAGCAAGACGCGCGTGTGGGCCAACCACCTGCCCAGTTGGCACGACCAGCTGCAGACGTGGATGCTGGAGGCCCTTCGCGCCCCTTTCCAGCCCATGAGCGCTGTGTTGCCGGAAGGTTGGGGGATAGCAGACGACAGCACGGGCCAATGGACTGCAGCAGGTGCAACACCAGCCTCTGCTGCGTGTCGACGCTATTCGCACCTGTACGTGACGCTTGTCGAGTGGTGTCATCGCCACGTGGATTCGCTGGCATCCTGCCGCAGTATGGAGCTCGTCCACGCGCTATCGAGCAGCACTCGCCACGGGGAGGAGGCTGCTCGGTTGTTCAACCGCCTGTTGCTGGACCCAGTTCGACTCGCGGGTCGTCCACTCAATTCATCGGCTCGTTGGCCATCTGACCAACGAGTGCGAGCGTTCCTAGCTCTGGGCTTGAAACTCCAGCAGCTTCAAGCGGCGCGTAGCAGCTTCGATATGGTGTGGCAGTATGAGTGGCTGGGTGTATTGGAGCGCCCCTATCTACTTCACGAAGCGCTGGAGGCGCAGTTCCCAGTCCCCAGCGAACCCCAAACGGAGCGAAGCGCTCAGGACGAGGTCGCTGCACAGAGCGCCGCGCACTTCTTCGGCTGGTTCTACTCGTTCTCCAGCTCGCAACCGGCCGATGCGATCGCGAATCTACTGACGCAAATGACGTCAGAGCTCAAGGTGCACGACGTTCTCAATGGCGCGCAGTGGCTTCGACGCAGTCGCGCCGACTTCGGAGAGCTCCCGGTCTTGCGCCTCCGTGTCGTGTGGTTCTGGCTGCTCAAGAGCATCGACGCCTCGTTGCGTCTACCTGCCGAGTCCGTGACTTGCGACGTAGCGGCAGCCGCGACCGACGTCCTCGAGTCGGTCGAATACGTTTTCCGCCGGTTTCCGCCGCCCAAGGCCAAGAGGTGCGTACGCTTGACTGACTGTCAAGCCACTAACTGCAGCATGGTGGCCTCTCACGCAGCGCTGCTTTGTATGGCTTTGTGGCTGGAGCAGGGCGTTCCAGGTGGAGCTGGTGGCGCAGCTGCTGCTGGAGCTCGAGTGGCGAGCTGCGACATCTCGTGCCGCTCTGCCCAGGGCGTTCCTGAAGAAGGCGGCGCCTTTGTGCGCGTGGCTCGCGAAGATCGTGCGCCTGATGCAAGTGGAGGCGCAAACGGCGCGGCAAAAGGGCAGCAGCAGAAGGTCTCAAGCCGCCGCGAACGACGTGCAGCACTTGGCCGAGCGGCTGCGGCCGTTCTCGAGTTGAATGGAAGTGTTTATTGGTTGATGGGCGAAGGCACTGCAACTTCTCATCTTCTCGCCTCTGCTGTGCTCGTCTTACTGCGGCAACACCCCGTCCGCTTTCTGGATCTTGAGCGAGAAGTCCAGACACGGGTAGCCCTGCGTCAGCTTGCCCTGACTCACGATGTCCACGTGGGGCGACAGGTAGAGCCCCATGGTCTCCGACGTGATCCCGCCGCTGGCTTCGATGAGCAGGTGCGGGAACTGCGTCTTCAGCTCGGCGGCCGTCGCCTTCAGTTGCTCGGGCTCGAAGTTGTCCAGCATCACGATGTCTGCGCCGGCTTGGGCCTGCAGGAAAAAGCAGTTGCACACAACAGGATTAGAGTGTATTGCGATCTCCATTGGCGGCGCTCATGGGAGACGCTGCCACCCACCGCTTCGACGGCCTCCTCCAGCCTGCGACACTCCACTTCGATCTTCATGGAGAAGCCGGCGGCGCGCTTGGCCGTCTGGACAGCATTCGTGATGCTTCCGGCCGCCCAAATGTGGTTGTCTAGGCTCGAAGAACAACAGCAGCAGGCAGGCAGTCAGTCTTCTGCAGAGCCCAGCCCAGCTGGCGCTTCCCTCGCACCTTTGAGCATGACCATCTGCGACAGGTCGTGGCGGTGCGTGCTGGCGCCGGCCACCAGCAGCGCGTACTTCTCCACGAGGCGGAAGCCGGGCGTGGTCTTGCGCGTGCCGGCCACGTGGCCGCTCCAACCCAGGCCGCGGGCCAGCGCCACCGCCTGCTGCGCCTGCGTGGCCACGCCGCTGGCGCGCGTGAGGATGTTGAGCGCCGTGCGTTCGCCCAGCAGGATATTGCGGCACTTGCCCGTCACCTGCGCCACCACCACTTTGCCCCCGGGGGCTGAGGCGGGCGACACGGCGTCGCCCTCGCGCAGGCGCCAGTCCACAACGCAGCCCAGAGAGCGGAAAACCTCCGTGAAGAAGGGCACGCCCGCCAGCACGCCCTCGGACTTCCCCAGCAGGAAGGCGGTCTCCTCGGATTCTGAAGGGGAACGGACGTTAGGCAGCACTAGAGAGAGCAGGGGGCAGAGAGGGAGGCGCCTACCGCCCACGACGAAGCCGCCGATGTCGAAGGACGGCACGTCGTCCTCCAGCCAAAGCTGCACGTGCTTCTGCCACGAAGGCGGCAGCAGGTGCGCGAACTCGGTCATGGGGCAGGATACGCAGGCGGCGCAAGTTGCGGACTGGGCGGGAGGCAGGCAGAGGCGCTAAAAACCTAAGGCCACTAGGTTTTATTCGGCTTCGGTTGAAGTCTGTTTTATGACGGCAGAGGCGACGCCACGCCGTCACCAGGCGCAGGTGCAGGTGTCTTCCGGGCCGAGAGTCCAGGCGCCGTGAGAGCATGGAGAGCATGGAGAGCATGGAGAGCTTGGAGAGCTGCCTCCTGCTCTCCCTCGGCGGTAGGAGGCAGTGCGTCCTGCTGCAGTCAAGAGACGGGAGCTCCGCCGGCAGCTGTCCGAAGCGCGCACTTGCCGAGCCTGGCAGCTGCAGCCTGGAAAGACCTCGTCCAAGAGGTTTTTCCAAATAACCTCCAAGACCTCAGCTGCTGTGGCGTTTTAAAAGAAGTGTGCGGGTAGGGCTCGGAGGCTGTTTCCGCGATCTTTCCTTTCTCTTGGCTCTTCAACACCTCGCGCTTCTGGTCAGCACCGCGCCATCCGCTGGCGGCTCGCGGCGGCGGGGGCGGAGGGGGTCGCCAGCCCGGCGTGCCACTGTGCGGTCTCTCGCCAGCTGGAAGGAATTCTCTGAGACGCCAGCCATGGCCCAGCAAGATCGCCGAATCACAGGCGGCTCTGCGTTCCGGTAACGCCCGCGCCAGTGGTCGCCGCCCGCCAGAAGCCAAGAGGCCGCCGAAAGATTCCGCGGCTTGGCGCCGTCGCCTGGGTTCAGAACAGATCACGGCGAAACCCACAGCCACCAGCAGCCAGTACCCAAGCCAAGCGCCACGGCCGCGGGAGAAACCCCCACACCGCCGCTCGGCCCTCCGCTTCGCTCCAGAATCGCTCGCGCCGTCTTGCGGGCCGGTCGTTGGGCGTTGACGAGGAGCTGCTCGCGCTGTGATGGTGGCCACGACGGCGGAATCGCGACCGGGCGGCTGCGGCGTCTGCGGGGCCAACGCCGCCGTGCTGCGCTGCCACGCCTGCGAGCTGGACTTGTGCGCCGCCTGCTCGCAGACTGTGCACCAGGCCAGTGCCACGCGTCATCACCTGACGGACGGCGCATTCCGCTTTTTCTACGGTGCGCGCTCCGACTCGCAGCCGTCCACGACGTCGGCGCCCGGATCTCCGACAGGTTTCAGCCCCGTACCAGAGACAGACAGCAAGGAGCAGGTCGCGAGTGAGGCGGACGTCACACTAGGGTCGTTGGACGCGACAGAGCAGCAGCAAAGCGAAGAGGCCGAGGCCTATGACCTCTGGAGCGGCTGGAGCGTGCGCTCCTTCAGCGACCGCTCGGCGTCCGTGGACAGCAATGCGCAGTGGCGCAGCTTCCGGTCACTGTCCATCGATTCGTCCCGCGGGAGCGACGACGCGCTGCCGCTGACGTCCATCGCCCAGTCGCTGCAGTCGCTCGCTCTAGCGCCAGCGCTGGCAGATGGCGAGGTGACGACACAGCCGTTCATCGGCAGACCCCGCAGCTATTCGGACTACACGTCGCTGCGCTCGCAGGGCGTCGGAGAGCTCTGGCACGAGCCGTCGGTGGCTCTGACGCGGCCTTCTCCCTCGCTGGAGGAGCTTGGGGGCGCCATGAAGACGGACTTTGCGTCACGTCACGTGGTGGTCCAGAGCGCCACGGGCGGCTT
Organism: Nothophytophthora sp. Chile5; assembly: GCA_001712635.2. Lineage (NCBI taxonomy): Eukaryota > Oomycota > Peronosporomycetes > Peronosporales > Peronosporaceae > Nothophytophthora > Nothophytophthora sp. Chile5. The sequence goes on from MBAC02008581.1 coordinate 10,738, forward strand.
TGAGGCGGACGACGTTCGGCGCATAAACGACACGCTCAACGTACGTGTCCTGTCCTCCTGCTGTGCTGTTGGGTGCTTCCTATCGGATGCCTGATCTGCTGCTTGTGACTCTCTCTCTCTCTCATGATGCGCAGAACTTCGGCAGCGTTGCCTCCACGCGCGAGGAGTTCGTTAGCGAGGGGCTGCTCTTCTGCACTTTCTTCGAGTTGAAAAGCGCCATCGGCGCGGTCAAAATGTGGCTCTCGGACCCGTCGATCGGGTGCTCGGAGACCATCGCCTTCTGCCTGCCGTACGAGCGGCCAGACGACGTCAACTCGGCCACAATCCTCGTGCGGCTGAGCGGACCGCCCGTGTCCACCAACATGATGCGCCAGTTCTGCGCGCGCTTCGGCGAGGTGGCGAGCGTTCTCCAGCACGACATGCAGGTCAACAGGTACATCGTGGAGTACAACGACTCGCGGGCGCTTCCCGGCGCGCTGAGCGGCTTGGCCTGCAGCTTCCACCCGAGCGGCCCTCTCACAGTGGCGCGAACGACCTCCCCGACGCTGGACGTGACGCAGCTGCAACTCTTCCAGGAGTGTCTGGAACGCTTGCCTCCGAGGACCAAGACGCGACCCAAGAGCTTCTCGTCCAGCACGACATCTCTGCTCACGTCGCCCACGTCGTCAGTGGCCTCGTCTCTCAATGCGTCCTTCCTGGAAACGGCCGCTCCCCAGAAAGCGGCCAGCAGTCCCATGAAGAGCATCGGAGCGTCGTCCACGTTTCCTGGCGCTGGGAGTCGCCACTCGCCGGTGCTGAGTGGTCTGAGCGGCAACAACGCGTCCCACGGACAGCGCGAAGAGCAGATTTGGACGCGTCCCGTCGCCAGAGCGCGCAGTCAGTCGTCGTCGGCACATCTGGGGAGTTTGCTAGCGTCTCACGCATCGAGGGGCTTTGGTGACTCGCCAGCGTATTCGAATCCGTACGCGCTGTCGAACGCCAGTGCTGGGATGATGTCGAGCTCCGCGAGTGGCTACGCGCCCTTCCAACCTGCTCATCTCGCGCAGCAGCCCCACCACCCCAGCTACCAAGCCGCCTCGCTGCCGCTCCAGCAGCAGCCACACAACGAGTTCCGCGGCCGAATGCGCACGCCAACGAAGTTTGCCACCAACCTGCGGAACGGCTACAACGATGTCGTCTTCCGGCCTAGTGCGGCGAATGCCAGCCACCACAGCAGTGGCTCCGCCGCCGGCAGCGTTAACGTCGCGTATCTACAGTCGGGCAGCAACGGGGGGCGTGTGACCAGCGGCCGCAACGATCAGGGCACGGGCGAGTTCAGCCTGTCCATCGAGCGAGTGGCGTCGGGGCAGGACAAGCGCACGACGCTCATGATCCGCAACATCCCCAACAAATACACGCAACAGATGCTGCTGGCCGAGATCAACCAGCGCCACCGCGGCAACTACGACTTCTTCTACCTGCCCATCGACTTCAAGAACAAGTGCAACATGGGCTACGCCTTCATCAACTTCATGGAAGCGGCGCACATCGAGCCCTTCTACAAGGAGTTCGACAGCCAGAAGTGGACCAACTTCAACAGCGAAAAGGTCTGCGCCATCTCGTACGCCAGACTGCAGGGCAAGCAGGCCATGATCGCGCGCTTCCAGAACTCGAGTCTGCTGGAAAAGCACGAGTCCTATCGCCCGCTGGTGTTCGGCAGCTCCGGCCCGAACCGCGGCAAGCAGGAGCCCTTCCCGGCGCCCAAGCAGCCGCTGCACAAGAAACAAGCGATGTATCCTCATCACCACCAGCCGGGGGTCGACAACGACTACGGCACCTCCGCTCCCCATCGCATGTATACGCACCACCACCCTCCCCACCAGCTCCAGCAACTGCAGCAGCATCTGCTCCCCATCCCTCCTCACCACTTCATGGGGATGCCTCAACACCACGCTGGGATGCAGGCGATGCCTCCTCTGCCCGCAGCGCATGGACTCCATTTCGGAGTCCAAACGATTCCGCCGCCATTCAGCCACCACCATCTCCCGTCGTACCAGCAGCACGACCCCCAGCTGGCTGCCGGATCGCGCTTTTTGTTCGGGATGCCAGGGATGCCATCGGGCGCGCTCGACTACACGCGCTGAAGCGCTGGCAACCCACGCTGGCATTGGCCAAGCGGACCACTAGCTGCATCCATCTTGCGGCTCCGACTTGTTCACTTCTCCTCACCCCGTATTATTTTGTCCGGCGCTTTGTCTTCAGCTTCTTTGGTTTTGCTTTTTGTTTCACTCCTTTTTGAACATGCTGCTTCACGTGAACCTTGTTGAGTTAGATAGCGCAGCGTGCAAATACAGCGACTGCACAAGTGAATTAGCAAGGACACGTAATGTATACCACACCAGACCTAATGCAATGCGTCTCACATGCTGTGCGCCGGCGACATCAAGACGCGAAGAGGAAGCGCAGATCTTCTTCCGTGAGGCGACAAATGGCGCTCACATTCGCCCCAACCGTTCCTTCGAAAATCAGCTGCTTCTTCTCCTGAAGTTTCAGGATCCGCTCCTCCACCGTTCCAGCCACGATGAAGCGAGTCGCTTGGATCGGTTTGAACTGCCCGAGGCGATGCGTGCGATCGATCGCCTGGTTCTCCGCCGCAGGATTCCACCACGGATCCATGAGGAAAATGCTGCGAACAAACACAATCAGACAGAGTTAGTCGGTCACGCAGCAGCTCGCGGTCCCCATCCAGCTCGATTCGACAACTTACTGAGAGGCGACCGTGAGGTTGAGCGCAACTCCGCCAGCCTTGAGGCTGATCAGGAACGCAGTGACCGAGGGATCGTCACGGAAGGCTTTGATGGTGTTGTCACGCGCGCTCATGCTCATATTGCCCGAGAGCTTCACGCATTTGACCCCACCCAGCTGCAGTCGGTGCTGGATAATGTCCAGCATGTTGACGAACTGTGAGAAGATGATGGCTTTCCCAGAAGGATCGCGCACTCTCATGAGCTCCAGCTCCTGCATCAGAGCCTCGATTTTCGTGCTTGACTGGAACGCGTGCACGTCGGAAATGCGATGGAGAATGCTGCTCCGATGGAACTTGGACAGATTCACAGCCTTGGGGGATCGACTGCTGACTTGCACGTTCGTTTCGTCAGGAACGCCATCTCCAGCGTCTACCGCAGTTTTGAGAGACAGATCGACGGTCAGAGGCTTGGAGCACGCTAGGCACACGGCCTCCCCACCCAACGGGAGGGACTCAATGTACTCCTTCACGCACTCCCGACAGAAGTCGTGACCGCACTTCGCGACGACGACATCTTCCACATCTTCATGACAGATCGTGCACGGCCGCTCCTCGTCTCCGCTGCCATTGCTGTTCGTGCTGAAGGGCTTTTCTTCCACCAAAGTCGTAGGCGAGGCAGTAGTCCTTGGGAGTTGCAGTGCCGGGTTGGACTTGGAGTAGATGACGAGGTACGGGTGGTCCACAGCTTGGCGAAGGCGAATCAACAGATCGAAGATGTGTGCATAGTTGTTGAGCAGCGTGCCAGAGGACACGTACGTGTTGAATTGCGCCTGGCTCTGCGTGTAGATCGCCTCGTAGAAATCGTTTTCGCGTTCGTCCAGCCAGTCTCTTCGGATCCGCACGAGCTTGGGCGGGAGCGAGATGTCGTCTGCTCGTCCTTCCTTCGTCCGGCGGAGTAAAATCTGCAAGCAAAGCACATTAGATCCCAATAATCACAGAGAATTTAAAAGCGGCAGCAAACGTACGTGCTGCAACACTTCGTTTTGTAATCGTTGCATTGCGATTTTGCCCTCGGCGACGTATCCGTAAGCCTGGATTGGGATGACGATCTTCTTGTTAAAATACGAAAAGTGTTGAATGGCACTGTGGCTGCACTGCAGGCATTTGCGGTCCGGGAAACTGGGTAAAGCAAATTAAAAATAAGAAACAACAGTCAGAACACAAATATACGGCATTGTCAGCGAGCGCGTGCACGTACTTGTAGTCGAGCATCTGGCAGTCACACGCATTGCAGTGGTAGAACGCGAACGACTTGACTTGAAGAAACCGAATCAGAGAAAACAACTCTCCGATTCGATTCTGCAACGGTGTGCCTGCAACAACGAGCCATTGCGTTTGGGTCAGACACTGACAGTTTAAAGGATAAAAGTCCACACAGAGGAAGCGTACCGGTTAGGCACCACTTGTAATCCGACTTGAGCTCGAAGACTCCTCGGGCCGTGTTGCAGTTCCGATCCTTAATGTAGTGGGCCTCATCCAACACGATGCGCGTCCAGAGAATCTGATGCAGAGGCGACTTGCCTTTCGTTTTCTGCGGAACGGCGATCTCGGCGTCGTCATCGTCGCTGTCGACTTTCTTCTTCGCACGCTGGGGTCCTTTGCCCTTTGACTTTCGCGCAGGCTTCTTCAGCGCCTCGTCGTCGCTACTGCTGCTTTCTCCAGCTGCCCGTTTCTTGGGCTTCTTCTTCTGTTGCTTGTCTTGTAGGGCAGTCTTCTTCGCGTTGGGGCCACAAAAGTACTTGTTGTGGGTGACCAACTTGTCCGGCAGATACTTCTTCCCGCAGTACTTGCACGCCACTTTCGACCAGCCCAACGTCTTCCGGATCTCGCTCTCAATAATGGAATATGTGGTCAACACAATGTCGTACGAGGCAATTCGTGCTGCCACATCCAAACGCTTCGGGCCGTGATGGATGTAGATGGACAAATGGTCGCGCTCCACAAACCGCTCGATCTCGCTTTTCCACTGCATGACCGCAACCAGTGGGCACACGACGAGTGTACCTCCGCGTACAATCGCGGGGCCTTTACTTTTGGCGCTCTTCTTCTTGGCGGACTGGTCTCGAAGCCGAATGTTTTCAAGAATGAGCGAAATGGCTTGAATCGTCTTTCCCATTCCCATCTCGTCAGCCAAGATCCCGCCTTTGTAATCACTCGCCTCCTGTGCCACCATCCAAGCCAAAGCTTCGCGCTGGTACGGGAGCAGCGTCGCCGTCAGGTACTTCGATGGCTGCTTCTCAGGCATGCGCGTTTTCTTGTTGAAGTGGTCGTCAGTGATATCAAGTCGCTCGTCGGTGACGCCGTTTTCGTCGTTTTGCTTCATGTACTCACGAACGCGTTTTTGATCTGCCGGCTTCAGCGTCGACAGTCCATCAATGGGATCAGCACTTGCAGGCATAAGCTTCGGTTTTGTTTCAAGCTCGTTGGGGGGTTGCTTGTCCTCGCTGTTAGCAGAAGCTACAGCTGCTAATCCAATGAGAGTACACTCCACGTGCTGTCCAACAGGAGAAACAAAACTGATGTTAGACGTGCAGAAAAGTGGAACGATCGCAGGTCAGCCACGCACTTACCTTGAAATACGTCGTGATCCCAAAGATGGAGTGGCGGATTCGGATGCTCACGCGAATCGTCCCAACAGGCATCTTCTTTTCGCAGCTCTTGCACTGCACACACCACAAAAACAAAAACACGGTGAAAATAAACACACATCCACCCGCACTTAGGATCTCTCATGGGGGTCCTTACCTTTGCCCGGCCATTCGGCGCATATTCAATGCGGTACTGAGGCCTCTCGTAGATCTCCTCCTCTTCAGAAACCTCATCTGCCTCGACAACAATGTCGAGCGAATCCACGTCGCTCGCAGGTGCGTTGCCGTTCGGTGCGTCTCTGGCGGTGGCAGCAGCAGGAGTTGGCTGCTGAATCGCACGACGTCTCGCCCACTTTGGCATCTGAGCGGGGTGTCGAGATGCAGTCGTCGGAGTTACGGAGCGTCGTCTTGCAGGTCGTACAAAATCTTCCTCACTCGTGCCTCGTGCTGATGCCGTCTCTTCCTCCTCTTCGTCTTCAGACTCGCTGTCCCCTACGAAGTCACTGTCGCCATCGTCGTCCTCGTCATTTCTTTCGACGTCCTCTTCACTGGCACTGGGTAGCGAAGGTTTCGGGGTTGAAGGACGTCGACTGGCTCTGACACTTACTCGAACTTTCGCGGGCGTCTGGGCTTTCTTCCTTTTCATCGTTGCCTTCCCAGCAGGACGTCTGGCAACCGTATTGGCAATAGGCAGCTGCTCAAAGTCCTCGTCGTCCTCGTCACGCTGTTCCTCAGCCTCACTGCCCCTTCCATTGTGGGAAACTTGAGTCTCTGCCCTGTCAGCAGCAACACTGACTCCAGTTCGTTTGGTCGATCGCATCGCCACCCTCCGCTTCTTGACCGCTGGTTGTTTCTCTTCCGCCTCAGAGTGGGCATTCTCTTGCTCGTTTCCTCTCGCCACGTGCGCTTTTTGAGACTCTGGGCTCTTGTCGTTCTGCACCTGTCGCTTCCGCTTGCTGCGCGTGATCCCCGCCCTCTCGGAAGCCTGCAGAGCCGTCTCCTCTTCCGCTTCTATTTCCGCGTCCCCGTCCTCCTTCTGGTCGCTCGCGGCCTTGCAGCTGGCGCACCGCCAGGCCGCGGCCATCACCGGTCGCCGACGCAGTGGCGGCGTCAAGCAGCTCAGGTGGAACGAGCGCGCACACTTCACGCAGCCCACGGCCACGCGCTGCGACTGCTCTCCGCAGACGGCGCAACCAGCAGCCGGCGGCCGACGAGAGCGCAGTGTCGGCGGCATGTTGCACTTCAATCTCCAAATTGCGGAATGCCAACCGCAACCGTGAGTGCGGGTAAATCCTGGCGATGGGCGGTAGGTGATTAAAACGGGTGAAGAGTTTAAAACCGAGCATTTTGGCGGGGACTGCGTCCGAGTCCGTGAAAATGGCGGGGAACCTGCAACAACCTGGACACTTTGGCTCACCCGCTCATGCGAAGAGGCCCTGCACATGTGACTACTATTAGTATTAAGACATGCAGATCTGTCAAGCACGATCCATGGTGGACAAACCCGTGTTGCATTCCCTTTGTTTGTTTTCGTTCCTCAGTTGGGTCCTGCAGACACGTCGCTGCCCATGCTGTGCCTGCCTGGCTGGCCAATCGAGCGTCACGAGTGTCAGTCCTCTGTTTGTGGGCCGCTCCCGAGTTTGTCCTTGGGCAAACGTTGCTCTGGTTGAGCAAAGCCCTCGTTACAAAACGGTCATAGACGCCAAGTGCGCAAAGGAGCCTGGAGGCAGCACCAGCTTCTTCCGAGAGCGCAGGGCGCTCTCCGCGTTGATCTTCTCCAGCAACACGCGGAACTGCTCTACCTCGCGATCGATGGCATCCTCTTCGGGGTCGCGCACCTCCGTGTCGGACTCCCCGCTTGTGCCAATAGGCGAGGAGGGCTGCTTCGCTCCCATGGTGCCCTTAACCTTCGGAGACGTGGACGTTCGCGTCTGCGTGCGAGGACTCACCTTCTCTGTGGCTTTCTGGGCTGCAGTTCCTGATGAGGCGGCATCTTTCTTTCGACGCTTCTTCTTTTCCTTGCTTTTCTTCTTCTTGTTGCTGCTGGATGGTTTTTGGTTCGCCTTGAGATCTGCCAATTCGTCACGGAGCAGCTCCGCCTGGATGGCGAGCGAGTGCTGCAGCGCCTCTTGGTACGCGTCCTCTAGCTGCCAATCACCAAGTCAAGGGATCGCCATCAACGGATTAGCTACACGTGGTTTGGTGGCTACGAGTGACAAGCAACAAGAGACTGCGGGGGGTCCTTCGTACCTGCTCCCTGAATTTGATGGCCAACACTTCCAGCAGGTATTCTTGAGCCAAATGCGACGTGTTTGCGCCTGGGCATGTGTTGTCCCCGTCGTCGTCCTCGTCGCTCTCGTCGCTCTCGTCGTCCTCGAAGCCTGACCGGAAGGGTGAGACGTAGCTGAACTGCTCGCCGCAGCGAATGAGGTCCATGATGAAGTCCGAGTGATCCTCTCGGATAATGATAAAGCGCTCTTCCTTCTGAATGAGTCGCAGCAGCTCGTCCTCCTGGCGCTTGCCGACCTCCAGCGCAGCCAAATACTCGTCCGACAACATGCTCGCCTTGCTGCCGCCCGCCCGCCGGCCATCCCGCTCGAGCTCATACTTAAACACCAGCTCCTCCTCCTCTAACAGTGCGTCTTCCGTGGAAAGCATCTCCTCGTCGGACTCGTCTTCCAGCTCGTCCGCCTTCTCATCCTCCTCGTCCTCGTCCTCGTCCTCCTCTTCGTCATCATCGTCCTCCTCTTCATCGTCCTCATCATCGTCTTCATCCTCCTCATCATCATCCAGAAACGGCGGGAAGACGCTGAAGACGTCCTGCAACGAGCGACTGCCAGAGCGTTTCCGCTCGTGGTCCTCCCACTCGGCGATCACGTTGTCGTGGCACTCGCAGCAGAGATTCTGGCCCACGAGGAACTGGTCCAGCGCCGTCAGGTATGTCTCGCGGCGGATCCGCAGCAGCCGCCGCTTGGCGACCAGCGACAGCTCCCGCCAGAAGTTGAGGAGCTCCTCGCGCGAGTAGCCTTTCGGCCCGTGCAACCCAATCAAACTACTGGCGCTGCTGCTGGAGCTGGGCGTGACCGCGGAGTTCGACTCCGTGCGGCTCGTGAAGCGAGCGCCCAACTCGCGCGCAAAGTCGCTCTCCGACGGCCAGGGGTTTCTATGGAGCAGTGAGTCAGCCAGAGCGCACGTGAGTCGCGCAGACACACCAACAGAAACGACCGACCGAACGCACCTGTATTTGCGGGCCAGCATGAAGCCGGAGGCGCGGCGCAGCAGGCGGTGGCGGTGAAGAAGCAGATCTTTCGGCCCTTTCGCCTTGGCCTCCGCGCCGCCGCCGGGCTGGCTGTGCACGCGGTGCACGTGCGTCGTGGTCTTGGGGCCTCGTCTCGTCATTTTCGGAAGCTTCCGCCCACTCGCCAAGGGTATTTCTGCCGACAGAGAGAGCGTTGAAAGAAACTACCTGGAAGTCAAAGCTCCATCACAAATTTATCTCTATAATCTGAATTTGTTCTGATAATTTCAAATTCAGGACAAATTTGTCCAAATATATATTGGTATAGCCCCATGTATGAATTTATTACTTCTGTAGAATGTCAAGCCAAACCGCCACCTGAACAGCCAGCAACATGTCGTCGCTGTCGGCGGCGCAGGCCGACGGCTACTACTACCCGAAGGAGTGGCGGCCGGAGCATGGCTCCATCAACCAGTTCCACAAGTCGCACCCGCTGGGCAAGCGCGCCAAGGACCTGGCCAGCGACGGCGTGCTCGTCGTGCGGTTTGAGATGCCCTTCAATGTGTGGTGCACACACTGCGAGACGCACATCGGCCGCGGCGTGCGCTTCAACGCCAAGAAGAAGCGAGTAGGCGCGTACTTTACGACCGCCATCTGGGAGTTCCGCTTGTCCTGCGCGTCCTGCCAGGGGGAGATGGTCGTCCGCACGGATCCGCAGCAGCGCGGCTACGACCTCGTGAGTGGCGTGCGGAAGAAAGCGGAGGAGTTTGACGCGGAGCAGGCGGAGACCGAGCGCGTAAACAACCCGGAGGTAGCTGTCAGACTCCATGCCGATCCATTTTACCGGCTGGAACACGAAAGTGAGGACAAACGAGCGGCTGGGAAGCGCGGTAAAGGCCTCGAGGAGCTCGTGGAGCTGCAGGACGCGCAGTTTAAAGATGACTACGCCAGCAACTCGTCGCTGCGTGCGCAACTCCGGGGCGAGAAAAGGCAGCGCCTGCTTCGCGAGCAAGAGGCAAGTCGCTTGGGGCTGACCATCCCACTGCTTAACGTCCATCCGGACGATGTGCTGGCGTCGAAAGCTGTCGTGTTCAAGAACATTCCAGGCAAGCAGCGACGTCCCCACACGTCGGCGTCTGCAGCTTCAAGTGCGCGTGCAAAGACTTCGGGGAAGATGAAGCGGAAGACGACAGACCCCTTTGAACATTTTGGGGACCCAGTTGGAGCGCAGTTGCGTCGCTTGAAGGAGGCCAGGCGAGCGCAGAAGCAGGTGACTGCACCTGTCCGATCGCGACACCATTCGTAACGAGTCTCCCTGGGGTCTCTTGCTTAATTAATCGAGCCATGTTCACTTTTCACGTACTTCCATGCTGAAGTGTCTACATGTATTATACTGGGAGATCATAAAATTAAATACATGAACTCAAAGGTTAACCCTTTTGGGTTACCGTCAAGAGCCAGCCTTATTGCGGTCACTGAACGTGGGCAGACATTCCAGCAACATTTCGTACTCAAATAGAATGGTTTGCATTATATTATTTTGTGAATCTGAAAATGTATGTCACTATTATCCCACACACACAGATCACGTACCCACTACAGTGACATGACTCCCAGTAAGTCCGCACCATCACTCACTTGGCGCTTGCAAGGTCTCCAGATAGTGTGTGAGTGATGGTTGGGAGGGATTTTATGTGGGACACCTGCCATTTCAAAACGCACCATGGCGGAATTGCAACAGCAATTGACGGAGCTCTTCGTCACACGGCGCCAGCATGGCGAGCCTGCCGCGCAGCAGGACGCGCTGGCCGCCACTCACTGGGCGAAACGCATCCACTGCGCCTTCTACAGCGCCTCAGTTGCAGCGCGAGGCTCTAACAAGTTCCTGGAACTGGAGGCGACGCTGACGCAGGTGTTCACGAGCTTGGGTCGTCTCGCGGGGTCTGCGTTCTGGGGATTCGTGGTGCACGTGGTGCTACAACTGGCGCAGGAGCCAGCAGCGGACTCTATCGTGGCTCCTGTTGCGGCGGCCCTCGTGGGTGCAAATGGTCAAACGAAGAAGAAGGCGAAGAAGAAACTGTCCCAACCCAATGCGCCACTGTCGTTTGTGGTGGTCAATGCGCTGCGCAATGTCGCTGAAGAGGGGGGCAGTGAACTGCAACGGAGCCATTGCCACTTCCAGGGCCGAACGAACGCCCAGCTTCGGGCGTTCTGCTTGCGTGGGCTGCAGGACGCGCATCTTGTGGTATGCGACTACGAAGTATGTTACTGTGATGGATGCTGCCTTACGTTTAGTGACACGATGATGGTGCTCTTTGGGTGTTGCAGGACCAAAAACTCGTAGTGGAACTCTTAGACCTCTTCGCCATCAAGGACATCGAGCCGGAAGCCGTCAGGAACGCGGCGCAGAGTCTGCTGGCTGCGAAGAAATACACGGCGCTAATCAAACTCTTCACCGCATTCAGCTCCTTCGACTGGTCCTTCGAGGAGACCATCAAGACCATGGTCAAAGCCAAAGATTGGTCCGCGGCTGAACTGCTGGCACGAACGCTTAGTGGCCCCGGCGAGAGAGGTACGCTCCCCGTTTCCCTCTGGTGTCCATGCTGTTGGCTGAGTTGCGCCTGGGAAACGTACACAAATGTGTAGATTTGGCGAAAGTGCTGGTGGATGAAGCAGTCGCGCTCCAAGAGTTTAAGCGGGTACGAGCGAAAGATAGATGCGGATTTGTTGGACTACCACCCTGTGGCCGACTGCAAAGCTGAAATGCAGTTAAGCGTTTACGCTTACGCTTTTGAATGTGTATGGCACGACATAGGCGCATCGAGTTGTCTACAATTTCAGCCTCCAAGACGAATATCCCGACATTGGTACGTGCTGCTGCGTCACAATCGGTGTCGGGCATGTCTGCTCAGCCAAACACGTTCGACTCTATGGCTAACCTGTACTTTCAATCCAGATATGCTATATTGCCACGATGGGTTGATGAAGCTCATCGAGAGGCGGCGTTGGCAGATGGCGCTTTCATTTGCGGGGAACGATGCGTCGCTCCAAAAAGTGCTTTTCGACCACTTGGTCGCAGCAGAAGAAATCCAGTGGGCTGCCCAGTTAGCAGAAGTGCTTGGAATTCATGACTTTGAGGCCCACGTTGCGCGGGTGATAGCGCAGCGTGGCTCTTTAGTGATGAACGGACACACGGACAATGCAGCTCCTTCAAATGGCTGTTTGGAACTAGAGCTACGGGATGGGAACACTGTGTTTTGCAGTACGGAAGAAGCAATTTGGAGGGCGATGAGTCACTTTTTCGGCGAGGAGGGCGAATATAACAAGCCAGCGCCCATGGCAGATGATGGAACGAACCAAGCCAACGCATTTGCGGAGAGCCAAATTGTGGGCTTAGATGTGGAGTGGAAACCAACATCCACGAGAATCGCGGCGGCCACCGGCTCAACAACGACGACTGCTGTGGCGAGCATCCTACAGATCGCTTCGTCATCGCGCGTGTTTCTCGTCGATCTATTGGCGCTCCATGTACGTGGCAAAACGGAGTTAATACCAGCGGTGGTAGCGGTGAGGAACCCCATCTGTGGTCATGATCAAAGGGTCTGACTGTGCATGCATGAGTCAGGATAACGACTTCTTGTTCGAGACCTTCCTTCGACGTTTGTTTGTCTGCCCACACCTTCTCAAAGTTGGCTTTGGCTTTGACTCGGATCTCAAAGGTATCATATTTTGCTGCTTATCTAACCGAGGGTGGGCCTGTTGGCGGATTGGCCCTGCACTCATTTTCATGCTGTGTGTGTATTGTTCCATTCCCTCTCCATGTAGTGCTGCATCAAACTTTTCCAGAACGATCTGCCTTGACCCGCATCTCGCCGTTTTTGGAGGTGCGTACTGAAATCTCGCGCAGTCGTGGGAAGTTTGATGAGGCTCCGATTCACCATATTGCTGTTCTAGTTGAACGTGATTGCTTCCAAGCTGCTTGGTGTGTCAGTCAGCAACAGTTTGTCGAATGCAACAACCAGAGTATTGGGCAGGCCGTTAGACAAGGTGAGTGAGTGAATCTTGGCTTGGCCATTGCGTTCCAACAGCTTCAGATATTCGACTGACAAGTGGACTGACTTGTCCTTTGGTTTCGCGTTTGGTTGGCGCAGAGGATGCAATTGTCTAATTGGGACGAGCGGCCGCTTTCGTCAACGCAAATGACATACGCAGCGCTGGACGCTTACTGCCTCGTCCAAATGGTCCATCAGCTGTGAGTAGTGATTTCCACCTGTTTGCCTCAGTTGGCACTGCTAACGTTTGTTTTCTTACTGTTTCGTAACGGATTCATCCACTGCAGAAGGGCCGACGCGGACGAACTGCCATCGTGGCGAGAAGCTGCGAGGTACGTTCATGATCTGGCGTACTCGTCCCCTCTGAGCGGCGAGAAGGCGTCGGACGCTATTGCTTTGCGCGAGAAGTATCGCCAACACTGGCTACAGAGCATAAACACCCATGCGACAACTTCTGTTGAAGAAGCGGCGGTGGTCAACCTGTTGACGACTCGGGATATCGAGGAATACTGGGAAGTACGCAAAAGGCAAGAGCAATTGGAACGCTCGGTGGGTGCAGGCGACGGCATCGAGGAGGCTTTGGACACGGAACTGGCACTGCTGCGTGCTCAGACCGTGAAGGAATTACTGCAACAACCCCCGGATCCGACTCAACCAGTCGTGTTCGTGGTGGTGAACAGCATCTGCTTCTTTGCCGACGGTATGTGCGATTCGTCTTGCGTCGACTGTCCAAAGGGCAACTGTGACTGACAACGCTCGTTGGTGTCTTCTCTCGCTGATCCATAGAACGGCCGTGTGTTGCGTGCATCGAAGCCACCTGCAAGCTGGATACTGCCCGACTCGCGACGCTCTGCGGTGTCGGTCGGAGGCGGATCAAACTGGCTACTCCTGTGGAGTGTTGCGAGCACTTTGGGTTTGCGCCGGGCACTGTACCTCCGTTTGGCCACCGCTCTATGGTTGCTGATGCTGAGGCATCTGGCTGGGAGGCCCCACGGGTTCGCATCTACGCGAGTGAGAGTCTGCAGCATGTCAAGTACTTGGCCTGTGGCGGAGGCTCACCTGAGACGTTGCTGTGGCTGAACTCGAGGGCGTTCTTCGCGTTAATCGATCTCGAGGCTGTGGGCGACATTCAACGCGGGATGTCTACCGTCCATTTCTCCGACTCCACTCAAGAACCGCTCACTTCGTCAATCGCTGCTGCTCCTGTTAGCCCTGAGCAGCAGCTTGGACGCACTCTCGAGTACAAGTTTCTGGCAGATTCGATGGTGGCGCGAGTGGGCAAGTGGCTGCGCACCATCGGCATGGACGTGATCGTGTGGGATCCCTACGCGGCGTCTAAGGAAGTTGCCAGTCCGGATCAAAAGGCTGCGCTGCTGGCGCTGGCTGTGCGGGAGCAGCGCATCCTCCTGACACGCGACAAGAAACTGGCCAGCCGACGCGATGCAGGCGCGTGCTTCGTGGTGTCCAGCGACGACCCGTTCCAACAGTTCCAGGAGATCAAGACCCACTTCGCGCTGCGCCTTGTGAAGGAGGAGATGATGTCGCGCTGCTCACGATGCAACGCCAAGGGCTTCGACGTCGTGGATCTGGACTACGTACGCACTCAGACAGCAGACGAGGTGCACCCGAACGTGTTGGAAGTGGTGACGGAGTTCTGGGTGTGTCGCGTCTGCCACAAAATCTATTGGGAGGGCCCCAAGTACGACTCCAACTATGCGAATCTGCTTCGTATGTTCGACGACCACAGCATCGTCGAACCTCAGCACCCACCGAATGCCGCAGTTGGCAAGGAATAGAGAGGGACAAGGAGGCAGGAACCTCGCCATACTCTCTCAGAAGATGACTAGCTGCCTCCATTTCCCAGGCTTCTCTGTTATTTTCGTATTTCTGCAAACCCAGAGGCAAAATAGAAGCCACATCCTTCTGCTTTGGAAAGCGGCACCTCTGGTTGGGATCAACGCTTGTATCCATTGGAGACGGCAGGAAGTCCGTTCGATTTCGAGGCAAGCAGGTATTTTGCAGGTGCGAGGCTGGTTGTGTTTGTTGCAATATTAGGACCATGAGGACGACAGCCCTCGTCCCTGAACTGTGGAGTTGGTAGGTTTAGCTGAGCTCTGCACACAAGCGCGGCACATCATTGCACAGCACCGTCAGCGACTTGAATGCGCGGTCTTCGTCTCCCTGCCAGACCTGCAGACATTCCTCGGCGGTGGACACCAAATCGCTGGAGTAGTTTACCTCGTCACTGTAGGCGGCGAACGCCCGCAATATCCGCGTGATGCTCTCCTTCTCGTTCTCACTCGCCTCCGTGGCGAATTGGTCCACAGCTTGGGCCGTCGCCTCGTGGTTTGTGCTGTTGCGGATGTATTCTTCCACGCGCATGGACGTGTCGGAGATGCTGGACGCCAATTGCAGCAAGCGCTCCCCCTCCGTCTTGTTGCAGTCCGTATCTGCGTAGAACTCGCGGTTCTCCTCCGGCTTGGGGAGAAGCTCGTACTCTCCGTCCAAGTCGCTCAGCAGGTCGGTGCTGTCCGTGGCGCAGGACGTCACCTCGTCCTCTTCATGGGAATTGTTGTTGTTGTTATCTTGATGGTCGTCTGGCGCCTCCTTCTCCTCTGTTGGCTCAACGAGGAGGCGGCTTTCCACCTCCGGACTGTTGATCTTTGGCCGCAATTTCACTGATCGCACAGCCGGCGCTTTCGACTCGAAGACCGCATCGAACTCGTCGAACACGTCGTCGTAGGCTGGCGAGAGCGCCGCCGCCTGCGGGGCCGCGCGTACCATGAACTCCTTGGCGACCCACACCAGCGTGGCGATCAGCGCGGTCTTGGCGTGGCGTGTCGCTGCTGCCGCCCAGCAACTGGCCACCGCGGCGCCCAGGGCATAGCTCTTGTACACATCTCCGCGCCCACGAGACGG
>MBAC02008595.1:0-33490 GCA_001712635.2 Nothophytophthora sp. Chile5
AGACCGTTGACATTCTTCGCGAGCCCGAACGCGAACGCGTTTTGCATGGGGGCTGCAGCGAGGGATTACACCGTGGAACAACAACAAAGGAAGCCGACCGGGCACAACAGCGCGGTCGAATACCCGCCGATACCAGCGAGAGAGCGACCGAGAGAGGGATGGACGGGCGTCCCGAGCCGTCAGAAAACAAGGCGGCGAACGGCGCTTGCTCCCTGGGCTTCGGTCCGGCCGGCCAGCCTCTCGTCTCCCGCGCTTCACTCCTACACCGCCGCGTCGATCTCGTCTCCTTCCGCCGCCTCCGCTTTCCTGTGTCGTCCGGCTCGGGTCGGTCGGTCGGTCGGGGTGCGCGCACTCGCCCTGTTTATTTGTATGGAGTGCGGGAACAAGTGGCGGGTGGGGAAACCTGGTGCTGCTCTGCCAATAGACAAGTGAAAAAGCGAGAGTGCATGTCGGTGGGCTGGGCGGGAGGGCATCAACCCTGCGGAAGTGGATATTGGTCATCTCATACCGGAAATGACGGGGGTTGACGTCACACACCCATCCCCAAGCCAGCTTCTCGAAGAAACGAACGTTGGGTGTGAGCAAGCAAGGGGATTAGCGGCCAATTTAGCCAGGGTTTTAGCAGCTGAAATGTGATTTTACGGGGTTGGAGGATGGGCGACTTCATTTTAGCTTGCCAGCGTTTTAGCGGATGGGACGTGGTTTTACGGTATTTTGGAGGGGCCATTTTAGTTTTGGCTAGGGATCTGTATGGGGCGTTGCCCAATGCGACCGCCAAGATAGAAACGCATGGGCCGCCCGCCTGCTTGGTGCAAGACCAAACCGACGCGCGTTCTCTGCGGCATTTGGTTGCGGTATCGACTGCTGGGGAAAACCCAGCGGACAGTCCCAGCTGGATTTACGAAGCCTCAGTCGCGTGGCTTTGCAAGGCTTGAAGGACGTGAGGAGGACGACACGTGGACTGTGCTGCACATGAAGCTTCAACAAGTTGAATGCATGGGGATGTTCAACCAGAAGAAGCGGCTCGTCATCTCCAAAGATTTGGTGCTAAAGAGAAGATGATTCGGATGGGTTGCAGTGTGGTGCGATGACCAGCAGCACGCCAACAAAGATACAAGTGCTCGCGACATTCGGATGAGGAAGTTTCCCGCTTGCTTGCGAATACATGAACAGCCGCATGTGCTTGCCATGAAAGGATAAGGTTCAACCAACTTCAAGCATACAGTACTCCTAATAACAGGGTGCCTAACTGACGAGACGCTGTTGGGCGCCACATTCCTGGGCACGTAGCATAGGGATTGCGGCGAGCGGCATGCTCATCCGCTATGAACTGGGCCTCAATAAACAAGGGAAAACGTATCTTGCAGCAGGTTGTGGAAGACAAGCGGCGAGCCAAGTGCGGGAAGTTGCAGTGGTCCCACACTGATAACGGAGCGAATACCGTCTTAAGTATATGTAAATGGAATGATGACCGGTGAAACAACGGCGCATGCATGCGGCCGACACTTTAACAAGAATCCGTAGTACGAAAGCATTCGGTCGCTGAAGTAATCGACGCATCTTCTCTCCCCTATCCCGGGAGGAAGCGTGAGCATGAACAATACTGCACCGACGCCCTTCACCATAGTGAAACCATGTCACGATCGGAATGTGCGACATGACGCTATGATATTTTCGGTCTCCGTTATCAGAATTACATCACGTGAACCACACCAATAGATGTCGACCACATGAAAACGATCTTTCGCAGCCTTTCCCCATCTTTCGCATCCACTTCCCCTCCGAGCATGGCGACTGGATCGCGGCGCAAGCTGCGAATCGAGGAGTACGCGTCTTCTGGACTGGCCATGGAAGCCGAAGATGTGGACGAAGCCCCCTCCCGCGTGAAGATCCGGCCTGTGCGCACGATCAGCAGCGGGGGGGGTGCTGCACAGCCAGCACAAGCGGCGGCCAGCGCCCGCACCTCTCATCGCCAAAATGACCAGTACATAGAGGCGTTTGACGTCGCGTTCGAGGAGCTTTCGGCTGCAGAAGCGGCACGGACAGGGCGGGAGCGGAGCAATGTGGGTGAAGAGTTGCTCGGCGCGTCATCCTCTTCGTCATTAGCCAGGAAAGACGCGCCATCGAGTCGTAGCGTCAGAGAGAATCCGGGTGATGACGCTGAGAGGTCGTCACTGCTTAGACATGAAGGTGCCAAGGGTAATCTGGATGGAGCGTGGTTACAAGGCCCGAGGGCCCCTGAAGGCGAGCTGCGTGACGTGTCGGCGCAGCCGCTCATGTGCATGAGCATGAGTGCCGACGACAGCGAGGTCGTCGTGGGTAGCAGCGACCACGCTCTCTATGTGATCCCGTTGGGCACAGCATCGTCGTCTTCGGCAAGACCTCGCGCCGGCAGCAGTAGCAGTAGTCGACCTAAGACGCTGTACACCAAGACATTTGGCCATACGGAGTGGGTGACATGCGTCACGCACTTACCAGATCGACGCATCGTCAGCGGCGGCATGGACAGTAAGCTGTGTCTGTGGGATTCCACGGGCGTCAAGTGTGAGGATCTGCTGGGCCATAGTGGGTCTGTGTCCTGTGTGCTCAGCATGAGCGACGAACTTGCTCTGAGCGCTGGCTACGACAAGATGCTGCGGTTGTGGAACGTCGGTCGCCGTGCTTCCAGTCGACAGCGCGAGCGCAGCGTCATCAAAGCCGGCTCAGCGCCCATCTTGGACGTGTCAATCTTCCCCGGAAGCCAGCAATACGCTGTGTGCGGCGACCGCGACGGAGGCGTTCAATTGATCGACCTGGAGGAGAGCAAGGTGCTTCGCAAGCTCACAAACGCCCATCGAGGCCATACCACGAGCGTACTAGGCAGTCGGTGTGAGTCCGAGGATGCAGCAGGCTGCTGCTTCTTCTCCGGTGGTCAAGATGGAGTCGTCAATGTATGGGACACCAGACAGAAGACGCCCACGGTCTCCCTTGAGCTCCACGTGGATCCACGCAGCGGCAAAACTGGTGCGGTGGGCTTCCTTCGCGAATCCTCCGAAGACGCAAACGTATTAGTTACGGGCGGCGCCGACGGGGTCATCAACATCCTGGACAAGAGACAATCTTACGGCGTGCTGCACAGCTTCACGGAGCACTTGGACTTTATCTACTCGCTGCATCTGCGCGGCCAACTTTGCTTCAGCGGCGCTGGCAATGGCATGCTGCACGTACATGACTGGAAAGAAGGCAGACTGCTGTACGGCCTCGGCGCGAACAAGGCCGCGGTGCGAGCGATAGCAACGTCACGGACGCAACTTGTCGCTGCCGGGGACGATGGGGGCGTCGTTGTTTACGACATGCAGTGACAGTCCATCGCTGATTGCATAAAGGTAGAAGCAGGCCACGAACAAAACGCTACTTACATTCCTTGTGCTTGTTCTCCTGCCGTCTCGGTCGGTCTTCAGCATCTAATGTGTTTTGTCGCATTGCGGCGCTCTGCTTGTCGTTCTCCCCTTGTTGAGTTTCCTCAAACCACCAGGGCAACGTAGATACGCCGCTTCAGTTGAGTCTGACTTAGGCAGTAAGGTCCCAGAAGTTGAGGCAGGCGTCGTTGCCAACCGAGACCAGCTCCGTCTCGGAGATGAAGCTCACGCCCGTGACACCATCCTTGTGCGAGAAGTCGAACACGCGCTTCTGCATCGGACTGTTCACATTCCAGATGTAGATGCGCTCGTCCAGCGAACCACTGGCCACAAAATCGCCGCTCGGCGCCCAGGCCACGCTCGTCACACGCGTGGAGTGGAAGACCCACATGCCCTGCACCTTGGCGGAGCGCGAGGCCACATCCCACACGCGCACCTCGCGGTACGTGTCACCAGCGGCGAGCAACGTGCCGTCAGGCGAGAAGGAGACACACGTGAGCGCGCCAAGGTGGCCCGTGATCTCGCCGCACTCCGTCAACGACGATTCGTTCACGACGTCGAAGAGGTGGATCTTCATGTCCTCCTGCGAGCCGACCGCCACGAGATCTCCAGCCGGCGAGATAGCAACACACGTGGGCGTCCACGCGAATTCAGGCGTCTCGAACACGAGCTTCTGGTCGCGCAGCAGCTTCACACCCTTGTTGGTGCTCGCCACAGCAAGACCCGACTCGGTGAGCGCCACGCCATTCGGCTGCGCATTCAGCGGCGTGCTGGCAATGTACTCGTTGTCATTGGCGAAGCGCAGTTGGTCATCCCAGCCGCTACTAGCGATCTGGCTCGACGAGGCCGCGATGCCAGTGATCTTGGCAGTGTGGTGGGTGCCGGTCAGCACCTTGCCCAGCTTCGAGGTCCACGAGCACACGGCGCCATCGTAGCTGCCAGTGAGAAGGCGGTTCTGCGTCGCCTCCGTCGCCAGCGACAAGATGCTCACCTGGTGAGCCTGCACGATTTGCTTGGGCTGGGCCGGGTTGTCCAGGTCCAGGAAGTTGAGGTCGCCCGAGAGACTCAGCGAGACCAGGTGGTTCTGGCACCAGACAACGGCCACCTGCATGTCTTTCACCTGGGGCTTGGCGCCGCCGAACGTGAACTTGGTCACCACGGTGCGCGAGGCCACGTCCCAGAGCAGCACCGTCTTGTCCGCCGATGACGTAAGCAGCTGAGTGCCATCCGGGCTCCAGCACACAGAGTAGATGGATGCTTGGTGCGCCGGCGGGAACTTGTCCACAAGTTCGCCAGACTTGCCGTCGTAGAGGCACATGAGTTTGTCCGAGCCCACGCTCACGGCGAACTCGCCGTTGGGCGAGTAGCGCACGCAGTTGACGAAGTTCGAGTGCAGGTTGTTGTTGTTCTGTTTGAACTTGAACGGCGGGCCTTCATACACGCACACGTTGAAGTCCTCGCTGGCCGTCATGATGCGGAAAGGACGCACCTGGCGATAGTCCACGCTCAAGATGCGCTTCTGGTGGCCCACGACCTCGCCCAGGCTGTTGCCGGTGTCCCACATGAACACGCGCGCCATGAGTCCACGCCCGTCACCTACAGCCACGATGCGCTTGCTGTCCGGGTCCCACGACAGATCCTTGATCTCGCCGGCGAACACGGGGATCTCGAGCTTCAGCGTGTGCTCCGGGTTGTCGTAGGACCACACGCGCACTTTGCCCGAGACGTCGCCGGACGCCACCCAGTAGCCGCTCGGGGAGAACTTGGCCACGGTCGTGGCCTCGTTGTGGCCCTTGTACACGAACGTGTCCGTGGGGTCCTCCAGGTTGCGCACCACCACGAGCTTCCCGCTGCAGTAGATGATCTTGGGCTCCTTCGGGTGCACGCCCAGCACGCTCGGCGCACCGCGGTTCGTCGTCGGGTTCGGTCCCAGCGTCGCCTATTTCACAATCAGCCAACACGTAGAGCATCCAATCCCCGCATTAGCAAACACAAGCAAGGCTTCAACCTGGTATCTTCCGATCCGATCCGCAGTGGCACACAGTGCTATACTGGCAGACCCAAGACGTGTGCGCTTTACCTTCAGGGCCGGGGGCGGCACTTTCTCGGTGGGGTTGGACGGCGTGGCCATGGCTTCTTCGCTTGCGGTCCTGGAGTGCGGGGCTTGCTGGTTGCTTCGTTTCCCTTCTGCTGCGGGGGAAATCTACGAGTGTGGTGTCAACAGTGCGACGCGCGTGCAGATTCACCTGATTTGTGCAAATACCGGTATTTGAAAGGAAATGAAATCAATGTATTTTACGGGAACCATCTTCAATTTAAGTACGATATTCCGGATGTAGGCGTTCGATGTACTTACTCTCTGAGTGGGTGTGACGCGACAAACACAAAAACACAAACACAAGCACAAGCACAAGCAGAAAAGCAATGGCGGAACTCATGAGCGACACCGGGGACGCCACCGCGGTCACGTCGCCTCGCCAGGTAGAGCTGGAGATGCAAAACGAGGAGGAGGAGGTGGCGGCGCATCCGCAGACACTGACGGCTACGAAGTTCGCGTGCAAAAAGTGTCGCTGCGTGTTGTTCACGAGCGAACAGCTCATGCCGCATGAGCCTGAGCGGCATCAGATCTCCACGCGACGCGTACGGCCCCTGCTTCTGCGTTTGAGTCTGCAGTCTGTATTTGGTTTAACCGTTGTTGCTGCTTGGGTGTGCTGGCCGTGAGCAGAAAATGAAGGACATGCGGCACCACGCGACCATCGGCCATGATGTGGACTGTTCGTCCTACTTCCTGGAGGAGACGCAGCCGTGGATGGACGACGATTTACTGGCCGAGGGCAAGATCCACTGTCCCAGCGCCAAGTGCCAGTCGCGGCTGGGCGCTCTGCAATGGTCCGGGTCCCAGTGTTCGTGCGGCACGTGGGTCACGCCGTCCATCAAGATCACCAAGAGTCGCGTGGATCCAGTCTTCAGTCAGCCCAGCGTGCATATCGTCACGGGTGTGGTGCTTCCCAATACGTCGGGGTATGCTGCAGTGCAGTCGCCTCCTGAGATGTAAGTATTGGCGCCTCCAGTGTCAGGCCTGTCAGCCATAAGCTCTCCTTTTGACACGACGTAGGCCGTTTCGCCAACTCCCGAAAGCGTAGCTTCGCCTTGCTTGGTCTTCCATTTTGTCGCCGGGCGATCGCTTGAGTGATATCATTGGAGGTGTAGAGTGCCGCCTGAGGAAGACGTCGCCTCTATTCTCAAGACGCAAAAATAGCGCCATCCGTTTCCTCTCGGACTGTTGAACCAATGCGTCCAAGCCAGAGCCTACCACTCGTCGAGACTGAGACTGCGAAAGACCAAGCCAAGGGCAGGGCGAACAGTGCGGCACTGCTCGTGGAGAGCAGCGAGCCGCGCCTTTCGCATGAAGAAGGTAGCGGCGGGCTGGCGACGACCCCGAAAGACCGTCGTGCGCTTGGCTTCAGTCACGCCGGAACGCATCGCTGCAGGTCGCAGCACTCGCCATCAAACCGCGAGCCAAATCGATAGGGCGACGGCCAGCGATGGCGAATCACCCATACGGGCTTCGGCCTTCACGCCGACCGTGTACGAGCTGGTTCCGCTGGACGTTTTGCCTTCCTTCGACCCGTCCAAGTCGCTCAAGATGCTGCTGCTCACTACGGACCAAGTGCAACGCTTCGATGGGCTCAAGAAGCGCTGGCGGGTCATGACCGCGCCCATGCTGCAGCTCGGCAACCTGCTCATGTTACTGACCACCGTGGCGCCTCAGCCCTTTGGCTCCGTGTTGGCGATCGTGGCTCCGTTGCTGCAGCTTCCAGGCCTGCTGATCATTGCCGGGTCGATGCGCGTGGAGATGCTGCGCTTGCTCTTCACCACCTACGACTTCTGGTACTTCACTTTCAACAACTTGGTCTTCGGCTTCTGCTTCGCAGCCATGTTGGCCGACATCCGCATCGTCATGGTCGTCTTCGGCTGCGTCATCGTGCAGATCAGCATCGGCGCCGACGCGCTCGTGGGCGACCGGCTCCAGCTCTTGCTGTCCAGCGCCATCAACTGTGGCACACACTTCGCCATGTCCGTCGTCGTGATGCTGCGCCGAGTGCCTGATGCCTCAGGCGGCGATGCGCTTCTCGTGTCGTACTCGACCACGGACTTCGGCCTCTCCGTGCGGGACACGCTCGTAAACGCGCAGGTGAACATGATCCTGCTCTTTGGGCGGCTCGTGTACCGCAACTGGGTCACCATTCGCGAGCAAAACGCCACCGCTGCCCGGCGCATCAGCGCGAACGTCAGCGTCATATCCAGTCGGCGCTGCTGTGTCAGCTACTACTGCAGGGTGGGGCTACGTCAGCAAGGCACGTCAACGGCGGACGCCACCACCTTCTCCAACGTCACCGTTTTCTCGAACGCCTCTGCCAACCCTGGCGAGGCTTGGGGCGGTCACCCACAGACTCTGAGCCGGACTATGAGCATCCAGGCTCTGCCCAGCGTCGACAAGCACAGATCCGCGCCTTCCGCAGCCTCTTGTCCCCCCTTGGACACCAAAGACGGCGACCAAACACTCGACGTGCGGCACGAACGGGCCGACAGCTCTCCCATTCGCAGCCACAAGAGCATTCAGCTGCAGTTCGTGCCGATCTCGCAGCAGTTTGCAGCTCACCACACGGTAGTGCCTGGCTTCGGGCGTCTGCTCACTAGACTTCTAGCACCCACAGCTTCTCCCTGGAGACGTCGCGTGCTGCTTGGACTGCTGCACATGCTAGGAGTCGGGGGCTTTGCCGGCTTGGCATCGGGTGCGCTGCTGGCCTGGATGTCCGGTAAGTACGAGCTGGATCAACTGCGCGCGGGGCTGGAGAGGACGCAGACGCTCGCGTTCGCGGCCTCCGTGATCTTCTGCGCCGTGTTCTTCGCGTCGTACCAGCGGCGGCTACTGCGTCGCCTGTACTCGTCCTTCAACTTCCTTTTCCTGTCCACGAAGCTCACGGTGGCGTCGCTTGCACTCAGCCTGTTCTTCGCTGGAGACCATCGAACGCATTGGGTCTGGGGCGCGTGGCTTTGGATGCATTGGGCCATCACGCTGGACGCGATGCCGCCCAATGTCATGCACCTGCTGGCCTTTCGACGGTCGACGCTCATGTTATCGGTGCTGGTGCTCATGCTGCTGGCTCTCATCCTCCTGTCGCTGGAGCTCTTCGTCTGGGGCCGCTGGATCGTGCCGGACCGCGCCGTCGTGGAACGGACGCTGTTTGGCCGCCACATGAAGATCAACACGCTGACCCCGTTGGTCGCCCGACTCTGGACCATTTTCCTCTGGGATTGCAAGCTCATGTGGCTGCTGCTGGCGGCGTTGTGGCGGCAGCGTCAACGCCGATTGGTCGGGGGAGCTGACACTTGTGACGTCGATGAAGGAGAGTGTCTGCTGCTCTCCGGCCGCGTCGAATTCTTCTACGAGTGGGCCACACACAGGAAGGTCCGAGCCAAACAACACTGGTCACATGGAGTTCGCATGTTGCGAGTGCCTCGCGCATTCATGCGTCGCCGAGTGACAGCCGCACCGGCCGCAACGGACTCAGTGGCCAATAGACATCAAGAGTCTTGTCTTGATTCAAGACAAGCAACGTAGCTCGGCGTGGTTGGCCTCGTCGATACCTGCATCGTTAGCAAACTCATTCGTGAATGTATGGACCCTAACAAGCGGATCTTATGTCGTGGACTGTGTCTACGCGGTAACGGCGAAGGCGTTCGAGGTGCCTTCGTAGGCCGTCAGCGTCCCGAACAAGTTCTTCGAGTACCCGCGGTGCACGAAGCGGTACGTGCCTGCCACGCTCGTGCGACCGCCCGACCGGATGTTCCACTCGCACGTGTTCTTGCTGTCTGCAACCGAGTAGCGCTCCCAGTGGTAGCGCAGATCCCAATGCGCATCCGTCATGACGGTGGTGTACGAGCCGTCCGAGCTGAGTTTCTCCACGTCACAGAAGGAGGTCACGAGTGTCAGGGCGTTCTTCGGGTGAGCGCCAGCGAAGATCGCCGACGCCACGCTACCGATAGCGTAGGAGCTCGAGGGCTGCGTTCGCACGGAGCTGAAGCCGCCGGACGGCGCGGTATCCAGGATCACACCGGTCTGGAAGTTGAGCATGGAGTCGCGGTCGAGCTGCAACGGCGTCGGACCGACATCCAACTCGACTGACGAGTCCACGATCGACGCTGCGACTCGAGCGAGCTCTTGCTGAACAGCGAGGAGTTGATTGGGACCGAAGAGCGTCGACGCGCCTTCGTAGTTCTGGGTCAAGTACTCCTCCTTGGTCGTCATGTACTGCACGTAGGCGTTGCTGATCGCCGCCAGCTCGACTTCCGTGACGCCAGCGCTTGCTAGTGCCTCCTTGACCGTCGTTCGAATCCGTCGTCCAGCCATCGTGGTCACTTCGAAGGAAGTCACCGCGATCGCGAACTGTCCAAGTTTAACGATTTGCACCGGCAAGATACTGGGCGTCCAGGGTGTGGGTTCCATGAGGCCGGTAGCCAACAACGGCACCTTATTGGCGTTCTGACAGTCTTGAACCCACTGTGGAGTGTCTTTGATCGTGGCACCCAACGCTACAAACAGCGGGTTCGCCGCCAATTCGCCTTCCGTGAACCAGCCCAAGCCTCGACCGTCCTCGGTACCTGCCGCGAAATTCTCACCGACGACAGCTGGACACGTCCCGTTGGCGTACGGATCGGCTGTGGTGGATTTCACACCGTCGAGGGTCACATTGGACATGTCCACGTACGACAACTTGGACAGAATGGAGCCCTCAATGAGTTCCGAGGACGCGTCGATGAGGGTCCGAAGCGTGTCGTACTGCCGTTGACCCATGATCTCCGCAGACTCGATCGACGTGTTGCCCTCGCCACTGAACGTGCCGTCGCCGTTGTCGATGAGATTGGGACTCACGTCTCCGGCGTTGGCGATGCCGATTCCCACGATCACGTCGTCCAGCTCGTCCTCCAGCAAGAACTCGGCGTACCCCTTGTTGTCGCCGCTGATCAGCAGGTTCTCCTCCGTCAGACTGGTCGGATGCACGGGGTAGAACGCCAACACGCCTCGCAGCTTGCCGGCACTGCTGTAGAAGTGCAGAGCGCGCATCACCGTGTCGATATCGCTGTCGTACAAGGCTCGCTCGGCCTCCGGGTTGGCCAGATATGCGTCGGGGGAGCGGTTCTTGCCTCCTTTCTCCACCGTCCCCTTGTTCCATCGGATCGTGCCGCTCTCCACGGAGTTGTGGGCCGCGTCGATGGCGTCCATGATGCCGCTCACGATCTTGTCGAAGTTCTCGCTGATGAAGCCCAGGATGGACACGTCGTAGAGGAAGTAGCCGGCCGTGCCTCCCGGTCCAGCATGAGTGTGTGTGGCATGCAGAACGACGTTCTGTTCCGTGTAGAGGCCCGCGTACTTGGTGGCCAGCTCCGCCAGGACTTCCTGATGGACCAGTTGCATCACGGAGTGCAAGTCGCAGTGCACGAACATGACGCGTTCACTGGTATCCGGGTCTTCGACGAGGTAGGCGCGAGCGTACAGTCGACTGAGGATGCCAGCCGTTTTCTCGTCGGTCACCGCGAAGCCCATCATGACCACCTCAGCCGCCGGACCGGTGATGTCGCTCTTGCCGAGGCCGATGTTGTAGGCGGCTTGGGTTGTATCAGCGACGAACAGCGCCACACAGGCAGCCACGAGGAGAGCGAGGCGTGACTGGAGACCTCTCATGGCTCGCAGTCAGTGAGGAATTGGCCAGCTTTGGGGGGCGGAGACTCCCTCAAGTCGGCAAAATGAGGAATGGACAGCGGCTTGGGCGGGCTTGTAGCCACCAAAAACGGGCCCCAAGAGCTCTGGAGAGCGCTGGCGTGAGGTCGCGACGTTGAACATCAAGCAGGTTCAACGGTGGCTGCCTGCCTCACCATATGGAGACAGTGAGGAAGGAAAAGAGGTGCAACGTAGCAGAAGACAGGCGTTGACGCGCACCTCATCGTTGCAGGGGGGCGTTAAACCGCCTTGTCTGCTTGGTATTCAATGTGCATGCAGTCGCTGCTCTGCCGCGAAGACCCGTGTCTTTACCTGCTTGCGTGTGTATGTGGTGCTGTCCTGACGTGTCGATCTCGGAGGCGTCCGTAGCGATCTTTTGTCGAATGAACGCCAGGGGCTCGCAGCATACTCTGCAACCAGAGCTTAGTGCCAAGTACGCCTGCTTGCGTTGCAATATCCACGCATGCAGTTCGAAGCGGCATCTCTGTCGATCGAGAGCGGTGGAAGCTACCACGCACGCTCTGTTCCCGCGGATAGTGGGGTATGCGTGTATTGCCAGGCGTGACGCCGTTGCTCACACACACTGAAGCGCCCAATCGGCTCGAAGGCAACGGACGGGGAACGGACAGAGAAGGAGAACGAGGAGGTGCAACGCAGCCATTCAGCCAACGGTGGTCCCATGCAATCTCGAGTCTTGACGGGGTTACGCTACGGGTTAACTTAACCGAGAGAGTGGGAGATCGACCGTTGCATAACCTGTCAGGCATCCGTTATCAGGTAGATGAGCTGCCGCCGATCTTTCGAGGCGGTGACGACGGGGACGTTGCTGCAATTGACGGGATGTTTGAGCCCGATGGTAGCACTAGGATGCGCTTCGGCTTAGTCCGATGTCAGCTCCAGACCCGACGCTGGATGGGTCTCGGACGAAACCTGCAGATCTCACTCCGACGAATCAGTTAGTTAGCTCCCTAGACTTCAGACGAATCAAGGTACGGTGCATGTAACGTAACCGATCAACCAGCTGCACAGCAAGTTGAAGTTACAGGTAAGTTAAAGATCGGGACAGCACGTTCATTAACTTGAAAGTATCAACGCAACATTGGGATTAATCTGCCAGCCACCTCAACTCCGAACCTTGGCACTACAGCCGATCCAACACCTAAAGAGGTAGCGATTGGCCTGACGTGGCTTACGCCGTCACCGTGAACGCGTTCGAGGTGCCTTCGTAGGCCGTCAGCGTCCCGAACAGGTTCTTCGAGTACCCGCGGTGCACGAAGCGGTACGTGCCTGCCACGCTCGTGCGACCGCCCGACCGGATGTTCCACTCGCACGTGTTCTTGCTCTCAGCAACCAGATACCGTTCCCAGTGGTAGCGCAGATCCCAATGCGCATCCGTCATGACGGTGGTGTACGAGCCGTCCGAGCCGAGTTTCTCCACGTCACAGAAGGAGGTCACGAGTGTCAGGGCGTTCTTCGGGTGAGCGCCAGCGAAGATCGCCGACGCCACGCTACCGATAGCGTAGGAACTCGAGGGCTGCGTTCGCACGGAGCTGAAGCTCTTGAAGATTGGCGCGGTATCCAGGACGACGCCGGTCTGGAAGTTGAGCATGGAGTCGCGGTCGAGCTGCAACGGCGTCGGACCGACATCCAACTCGACCGACGAGTCCACGATCGACGCTGCGACTCGAGCGAGCTCTTGCTGAACAGCGGCGAGTTGGTTGGGACCGAAGAGCGTCGACGCGCCTTCGTAGTCCTGGATCAGATACTCCTCCTTGGTCGTCATGTATTGAGCGTAGGCATTGCTGATCGCCGCCAGCTCGACTTCTGTGACGCCGACGCTTGCCAGTGCCTCCTTGACCGTCGTTCGAATGCGTCTGCCAGCCATAGTCGTGGTTTCGAAATTGGTCACAGCGATGCCGAACTGGCCCAGTTTGACGACCTGCACCGGCAGGATGACTGGTGTCCAGGGCACCGGCTCCATGAGCCCCACCGCCAACAGCGGGACTTTGTTGACGTTCTGACAGTCCTGAACCCACTGTGGCGTCTCCTTGATGATGCCGCCGATCGCCTGGAATAGCACGTTGGCTTTCAGATTCCCTTCGGTGAACATGGTGAGCGCTCGCCCGTCCTCCGTCCCAGCCGCAAAATTCTGGCCCAGTACGGCAGGACACGTGCGGTTCGCAAACGGGTCGGCTGTCGTGGCCACCACTCCGTCCAGAGTCACGTTCGAGAAGTCCACGTACGACAACTTGGACAGAATGGAGCCCTCAATGAGTTCCGAGGACGCGTTGATGAGCGTCCGAAGCGTGTCGTACTGCCGTTGACCCATGATCTCCGCAGACTCGATCGACGTGTTGCCCTCGCCACTGAACGTGCCGTCGCCGTTGTCGATGAGATTGGGACTCACGTCTCCGGCGTTGGCGATGCCGATTCCCACGATCACGTCGTCCAGCTCGTCCTCCAGCAAGAACTCGGCGTACCCCTTGTTGTCGCCGCTGATCAGCAGGTTCTCCTCCGTCAGACTGGTCGGATGCACGGGGTAGAACGCCAACACGCCTCGCAGCTTGCCGGCACTGCTGTAGAAGTGCAGAGCGCGCATCACCGTGTCGATATCGCTGTCGTACAAGGCTCGCTCGGCCTCCGGGTTGGCCAGATATGCGTCGGGGGAGCGGTTCTTGCCTCCTTTCTCCACCGTCCCCTTGTTCCATCGGATCGTGCCGCTCTCCACGGAGTTGTGGGCCGCGTCGATGGCGTCCATGATGCCGCTCACGATCTTGTCGAAGTTCTCGCTGATGAAGCCCAGGATGGACACGTCGTAGAGGAAGTAGCCGGCGGTGCCTCCCGGTCCAGCATGAGTGTGTGTGGCATGCAGAACGACGTTCTGTTCCGTGTAGAGGCCCGCGTACTTGGTGGCCAGCTCCGCCAGGACTTCCTGATGGACCAGTTGCATCACGGAGTGCAAGTCGCAGTGCACGAACATGACGCGTTCACTGGTATCCGGGTCTTCGACGAGGTAGGCGCGAGCGTACAGTCGACTGAGGATGCCAGCCGTTTTCTCGTCGGTCACCGCGAAGCCCATCATGACCACCTCAGCCGCTGGACCGGTGATGTCGCTCTTGCCGAGGCCGATGTTGTAGGCGGCGTGCACTGGACTGCTCAGTAACAACGCGTAGCAAGCGGCCACGAGGGCCACGAAGCTGTGCGCCAGCCTCGACATATTGGCTTTTCGGGCGACGAAGGTGATTGGCGAGGGACGGAGCCGAACGAGGTCGGGCGCTGCTTGTGGGGCTCCTGGCAAAAGCAGGAATGAGTTCAATTCGCCGGACGTCCGGTTTCGCTAGAGGCTCGAGAAAGCCAAGAAGATGAGAACGGAGCTGCAAGACACAGGGCCAGGACTCGACTTGACGCCCTTCTCAAGTGGGAAGTGGGCTCTTGTTGTGATCACCGCAAAGCTCCCATCATCTCGGTGGGAGGAGCCTCCCGGGGGAAAGCCGACAGTTGTCGAAGTTCACGTGACGCCTCTTGCGTCTGCAAACCCGGAGTATGGAGACCACCGAATCAAGGGCTTTTGCGGCTGGAGAAGGTGCCAAATGGCGCTGGCTTTGCTCGCGAGCACCTGGGGAGGAACGCACACATCCGATTCCAGGATTCCGGCAGATGAACCACGTCGATTGGCAGAGATAGGTAGTCCCATGCACAACTCGCTCGGTTGGCTAGGTGTGTGTACCGTTTCACACAGCCCGCAGTGCAACGTGGCAGCGCACAGCAAGCCTCGGACTCGCGTCACGTCGTGCACGACGGGCGTCTAGCTTAGCGACACCTCGCGAGTGCCAGTCAAGCTTCTAGCGAGAAGGATGGGGACGGGGCCGACCAGTCCACACGCGTTGCATGCTTTCGAGCATGGAGCTTGCCGTAACTTACTCGAGAGGCGTCACGTGTCTGTTAAACTGACAGATGTGGTTAGTAACAGTTGCACTCTCCGTTCCGACGCAGTGGGACGGCGGCCCGCTTGGCGTTGAAGCGACACTTCAACGTAGGAAGCGAGCAGATTCTCGCAGATGCAGCTTGCGTCTGCATATTCAACGCGTTCAGAAGGCGGTCGCACTGCCAGTAGCCGGGGATTCGTCGCCTCAAGCTCCTCTTTCGTGCAGAGCGCACTGCCAAATGCCCCAACTGGAACCGCAACA
The DNA here is from genome assembly GCA_001712635.2 of Nothophytophthora sp. Chile5. Taxonomy (NCBI): domain Eukaryota; phylum Oomycota; class Peronosporomycetes; order Peronosporales; family Peronosporaceae; genus Nothophytophthora; species Nothophytophthora sp. Chile5. The sequence goes on from MBAC02008595.1 coordinate 15,369, forward strand.
GTACCGGAAGCGTCCGCAAACGTTCACTACACGGTGCATGTAGCTACGTGGAAGGTTTTCAGTAAATGCTCGTGCTCTGTCTGCGTTGCTAGCCACCTATGGGATTTATCAAGTTCGGGCTTTATGTCTTGACTCGCTTCATGCTGACCCCCTCACTACTGCGGCGCTGTAGTGCTCGGATCCGCCTCGGAGGGAACAGCAGCAACAGAAGCAACCTGATCACTTGACTCAAGTCTTGAGGACGTGGAGGACGCCGTCTCGTGCCCACTTTCAGTTGTTCCGGACGCGTAGGTTTTGCGCACGAGCCGCATCTCTTCAGCCATCACTTGCAACGCCACGGCCGAGAACTCCTTCTTCACGGGGTCGATGAACAGTTTCTATCGAGCCCACGATGCCAACCTCCTTCAGAACCCTTTCAAGCCTGCTACAATGAAGAAAGCTGGCCAGACACGCACCTTGATGCGCTCGTCGAAGCGGATGATGGCCTGGAAGAGGTTCAGGTTCTCCGAACTGCTGTTGTCCTCCACCAGTTTGCTGTAAATGAGCGCCAGGATATCGCACAGCGACAGCAGCACCTCTCGGTAGTCCAGCGGGAACGGCTGCATGGGGTACAACAACCGCAATGGTCAGTTGACAAGCAATGCATCAGTCCCTTCTGGCCTAGCAGAGGCAAGGCATCGAGACACTGCGTACGATTGGCGGAGTCATGAGACGCCGGAACACCGCGCGTTGATTCCATTTGTACAGCGTGGGGCGGAAGGGCTCGTCGATCGAATAGCGAGCATCTTGCTGCTTGTCCCCAAGCGATTCGTGCAGGGTGCTTGAGGTAGCCACCATCAGTTTCTACGGCGAACAGCAACAGCAAGAAGAACAACCCAAGTGAGGCATTAAGCCACCGCAATCTCAAGAGAGCACCAAGGTCTTACCATGCCTTGCACCGTTGATGACGAGAAGTAGAACTCGAGTTCTTCGAGCAGTTGGCAGCAGTCCATAGCCAGCAATTCAGGGTGAGTGGACTCTCCGATGAGTCGACCGAGTCCAATGCCCAGGTAGAAGAACTGTGCACCGCGACGGATGCTCTGCTTCTCGCCCAGATGCTGCATGACCTGCTGCTCCCGTAGCAATGCGACGTTCAGCCAGTAGTTCGAGCCTTCGTGCATGGCCTTGAGGTAGTTCCAGTCCGATCGCCGGTGCTGCACGAGGTCTTCCAGGATGCGCATCCGCTGCTGCGCAGTCACTTGTCGCAGCACTTCTGCAGCCGCCGCCGCCTCAGCTTCAGCCTCCGCGATAGCAGCAGCAGCCTCTTCAGCGACACGGCTATCGCCAGGACTCATGTCCGCCACATCAATAGAGCTTGTGGTCGAAGTCTGCGACGAAAACAACAGCGAGCCGAGGGAGGACGACGCGCTGGCGAGCGACGACGTGAGCCCAGAGGTCAGCGAGCCGGCAGCTGACGTCACTGATGCCAGTGGGTCCATGCCAGCTTCACTGGAACTCGCTTCTGCATCCGCATCAACACTATCGGCGGAGGAAGGAGACGCCTTTTCCTTCTTGGAGGCTTTGCTGGAGACTCCGGACGCTGCATGTGCCAACGGAGAGAGCACTCGTCGCCCGCCCTGAGCCAGTTTAGAGCGAGCAGTTGCCGCCATCGAGCGAGCGGCGGACGAGGCCTTTGCCGCTGACGCGGGCAAGTGCAAGTGCGCCGACCGCGAAGCCGCCGACCGACGCTCGCCCTCGACGTCGTTGTTCTCGTCCGAGATGACGCCGTTCGACAGCAGCACGTCATCTGTCGCTTCTTGTGAGGCTTCGGAGTGCTCTTTAGCAGCAGAAGGCGGCGGGGGCGGCGCTGCCGGTGCGTTCTCCGCCTCCCTAAGGGGCGGTGAAGTTGCAGCTTCTTCCTCCATTATCAGGCTTGGTGTCGAGATCGCAAATGAGGTGCCGGTTAGTAACGGATCGTATCTACCTGACGCTGGGATGCTGAAACGTAACGAAATCACGTTCTTTGATTCGTCAAAAATAGTCGCCAAGTGCAACTCGAAAAAACGCTATTTGCTGGAAATAGCCACTTAATGTCGTATTTGACGCTGTGATTGGCCATAACTTGGTGTCGACATTTGCAGCGTTTTATCCAATCAGCACGCGCCAATCGCGCCGTGGTCGATGACCCCAATGCCATTCCGCATATCAACATGTCGACGGCGGCGGTGGACGAGGCCATCCGCGCGGTGAGCGTCGAGCTCGCCAAGAGCAACGAGGAGGCCTTCATCGGCAAGTACGTGGCTCCTCGCCCCCTTCACCGCGCCTCAGCCATGCCTTCAATCCCAGTCGTGGGCTCGGATTGTTCACATCTCCCTCGTCGTATCCACCTAGGACGCAGGCGGAGAAGGAGGTTCTGGCCACCTATCGCGCGAAAGGCCAGCGCCGCGGAGCTCTCGGGGCGGTCTTGGGGTCCTCCGTCATGGGCGGACTCTGGAGGGCGTCCAGGAACCCGCGCAAGCTGCTCGGAGGCATCGCCATGATCTGTGCGTCTGTGCCATTGCTCTCGCTCGTCGCGGCGAACGGGCGGCTCTGACGTGGTTGCCTTCTGCCTTTGTTTTCTTGCCGAACGGACAGCGGGCGGACTCTTCGGCGCGTCATACGGCATCCTCAGCATCCGTCGCGGAATGTTCATGGATATCCTCATGCTGCCCGGCGACAAATCGCCCTTCGCAGGCCGCGCCCGTGATATGTGCGTACCCAACGTTGCTCTCCTGTCGTCTGCAAAGGCGGGGGTCACATCTTGCACGATGTCGTACCGATTTCTGATGCCGACTCGATGTGATGCCTTCCCTCTTGCTGGTCTGCACCATCAGCTTGCAAGCGAAGCTCCCGAGCAACGCGTTCGTGCAGGAGCTCACGGAGAGATTCAGCCACTCGTCCGCCTACAAGTGCGTCCCCTGATAGTCCGTCGTCTTGCAATGGCCTCGTCTTGAGGCATGAGGTGTCTCCTTACGCTTGCCAACTGGATCTGTGTACCCCCACAGCGACTCCTGGAGCCAGGAGGTCCCTGCGCCCGGGAGCTTGGCGTCCAAGACGCCACCGTCGTCTGGTCTCCCGCCTCCGCCACGCCGCTACGATAACGAGGTTTCCAGTAGCCTCCCGCCGATTACGGGCCTCGATACGCCACGCGGCCGTGAGCGCGCCAACGACTGGCAGCGCGAGGATCCGGAGGCCTTCGGAGAACCCAACGACAGCCAACGCCGCTCTCCGTTCTCCTTTGGGGCCAAGCAACCGCCGGCAGATGACGCAACGGATCTTGATGGTCGGGACCTTCCGCCGCTCTCGCACGACCCGTATGCGCACTATTCACGGGGCTCCCGTCGCCCGGAGGCCGACAAGAATATGCCGCCGCTGCGTCACGACGAGGACGAATACTTCTTTGACACGCCCAGCGATGGTGATGCTCCCACGAAACCCACGACCTGGGAAGAGATCCGACGTCGCGCTGCCGAACAGCGCAAGTGAGTGAGTATCCAGCATGAGCGCATGCTGCAACAATAACAAGGGAAGAGTGGAGTGAAACAACAACAAACACACAACGAAATGAAAGAGGAACAATGACGTTACCAGTGCGTCTGCTTGGTTCAGGGCCTTCTGTTGCTTGTGCATCCGCAGTTAGATCCGCTTGAAGACTCCCCCCGGAGACGCCGACTCTTCACGCTTCACCCTGCACAGACCAAACACAGAAGGATGTCATCCATGCAAGTCAGCGATCACAAGAGCGGAGGTCTTGAAGGAACGGGAGAGCGACTGGAACCGTACACGGCGAAGATCCACGAGCGGCAACAGCGCAGTGACCAGAGATCTCCCGGCTTGACGCTCGCAAAGAGCAACAATGGCAGCACGAAGGCGCTGTCGTACGAGGGGTTTCAGTCGCAAGAAGAGCTGGCTGTCTTGCGAGCGATCGTGGCCCGAGAGGCCGGCCTGGACGCGCTCTTCCAGTGCTGCTGCTCCTTTGAAGACGACCAACGCGTGGAGCTTCTGGAAGCGATCATTCGTGTCCGAGAGCTCTCCTTGGCCGCAGTTGAAGCCCTCGCTGGTTGGCGCCGCCGCATGATCCAGATTCAGCCGTTCCCGTGGCGGAACCTCAATTACCTGCTCAAAATGACGTGCGACTTGGATTTCCTGAGCAAAAGTCAGCTCGCCACCGTTGCGATGGACGGGATGCGACTGCCGCGGCGGAATCCGTTTTCAACGATTGGCGGCTTGGACCACAGCATGCGTGTCTTCTGGGAGGTAGAGATGCCTGAAGAAGACGATCTGCCTGTGCTGCTCGATTCAGCCTCGTTTGCATCCAGTCAGTTGAGCGTGGACTTACCTTCCAAGATTCGCCTCGCCGAGTGCTTCCTGCTTTATGAAGAGCGTCGCTATGGCAAGCTGTCGAAGGTGCAAGCCGCCGCAGACCACCGCATGAAGTCGTTGATACAGAAGGAGGCCGAGTTTGCTTCGAAAGCGCGCTTCGGACTGCCGCTCGAACCAGATACTTGACCGCCTGCACTCTTTAGCGACTCAACATGGGGATTTAGCCACGCACACTCATACCTGAAAGCGAATAAATCATCCCATCCATTCACCTGCAGTCCAAAGGAAAGAGGAGATCATCTCATGTAAACATGCAACAACTACCTCAGCACACGGTATCCCATCGTCGCCAATCCCCCGCGAAGTCGATCATATCCAGACGAGGCCGGTCAGTCGAATTTTGTGAGATCCAACGTCATGGACCGCGACTGCTGCAGCGTGATATCCTTGCAAATCCCGACCAGCGCGTCCGCTTTCTCATAAAACGCGTCCTTGAGCGAGATCACGACGCACTGGAAGTCGCAGTTCGCGATGTAATTCGTCACCTTGTTCACGTTCACGTTGTCCAGTGCGGCGTCCACTTCGTCCAGTACGAAGAACGGCGACGGGCGGTAGTTGTGGATGGCGAAAAGCAACGCCAGCGCCGCCACGGTCTTCTCCCCGCCGGACAAGTGCTCCATTTCGCGGAATCGCTTCATGGGCGGCATCGCGTTGTACTTCATGCCATTGAGATACGGTTCTTCGGTGTTCTCCAGGTTCAGATACGCCGTTCCACCCAACGGATGCTTCGAGCTCTTCGTGAGCTGCTTGTACGTGGTGTCAATCACTCCGGAAATGTGGTTGAACGCCTCCATGAACCGTTCGAAGCGAGCCACCTTCACCTTCTCGAAGGAAGACGCCGCTTCAAAAGACTGCTGCTTGATGCGTTCCAGCTCCTCCTCCTCCTTCCCGATCCGATTCTGAATCACATCGAATTTGTCCAATGCGCGCATGTTCGGCTGCATTCGATCCAGCTCCGACAGCAAGTCACCGATCCGCTCTTCGTAACTCGTGTTGATGTCCTCAAACTCCTTCTCATCGCTCACCACGTGGGCATCCGGAAGCGACGAAAAGTCGATGTCTTGATCCGCATAACGCTCGGTGGCTTGGCGACTCAACAGGTGCTCTGAATTCTCGAGGCTGTTGCGTCCATTACTGCTGCTGACGCGTGACGGTACGCTGGAGTCGCTTGCGTCTTCCATCTCCACGTCTTCCTCTGTGTTGCCGCTACTCTTGGCTACAGTCGGCAACGTGATTTGATCCAGCGACGCCCGTTTGAGGATCTCGACCTTTTGGTCCTTCAGACGATCCAGCGCAGTCTCCCCCGACGCAATCTTCCTCAGGATTTTGCTCTTCCGTTCCTCGTACTTCGCTTTTTTCTGGCCGATCGCCCGCAGCTCCGTCTCGAGTGCCTCAACCTTTGAAGACAAATTTGCACGAAGGTCCTCTTCCGCTTTTCGTTCCTTTCGGAGAAGCACAATTCTCTTCATGAGCTCGGCTTCTTCTTCTGCCAAGTGTTTCAAGTGCTGTTGTTCTTGTGCGGCTCTCTCTTTCGCGGCGATCATGGGCTGATTGAAATCCTGAGATTCCAGGTAAGCGATCTGCAAATACAACGACACTCCAGCTATTAGCACTATCCCAAAGACCAGCACCACGACAATAAGTACATACCTGTGCCTGCAACTTGGCTTCATGCTCCGTGATCTTCCGCCGCATTTCCATGGACTTCTGGTGCCGTTTCAACACCTTCTCTTCATAGACGCGGATGCTTTCGACGCCCATCTGCTCGCTGAATTCTGCGAACATCTCGTCCTCGACGCCGTGAATTTCCTCCTGGAGACTCGAAATCTTGCCTCTCCGAGAACTCACCGAGGCTTCAAACTTGCGAAGTTCAGGCTCAATGACTTCTCTGATTCGCTTGTCGGCATCTTCTATCCGTGCTTGGATCTTGGGCTTCTTGGATTCCGTGTTTGCCAAATCCGCTTTTGCATAGTCAAGCCGGTTTTTCATCCCTTCCTTGTGCGTCCGGAGCGTTTGGAGCTTCGTGTACGACGCACCGTGCCGTTCCAGAGCATGCAGCTCTTCAATCAGGCCGTCTTTCTGTTGCTGCCAGGAATCAATCTCCCTTTCGTCCCATCGTCCGGCCCGGCGAACGTCGCTCTGGGTTTTCCCACCCGTCATACTGCCGTTTTTGCTCACAACCATCCCGTCTAATGTCACTGCCTTCACCTTCTCGTTCTGTCGAAAGCACAGATCGCGAGCCACGTCGATGGAATCGCAGACAACGGTGTCACCGACGGCATATAGGAGTGCAGGCTCGATTTCGGTGTCGCACTCGATCACATCAACCACCATCTTGATGTTGTTCCCCAGATTTCGAAAACGCTCGTTGATAGGTTTCACCCGGATCTTGTCCAGAGGAATGAACTGGGCGCTTCCGGAGCGGGAGTCACGGAGGTACTGGATGCATTCTTGACCGGTCTTGTAGTCAGTCACGACGATGGCATCCATATGCTTCCCCGTTGCCACGGTCACCGCCATATTGTACTTGCGCTGGATCGGCTTGCACAGATCAACGAGACGCCCACGGACACCAGGGCACAACCGTTTGAGAGTTTCCAGCGTCTCCGTTCTGCGAGTTTCCGCTTGTGATTGCCGCTTATCATCTTTCAAATCGCGCAACTTGTTGCTGACGCGGTCCAACTGTTCCGATAGCTTTTTCTTCTTTTGATCTTGGCCCCGAATCTACACAACAGCAAACGTGTAAGCGATGTGAGGAACACCACTTCAAATAGTAATCCAAATTCCACCAGGCAAGCAATTAGGCTGCATACCTCGTCTTCCGCTCCTTCCAAGCTCTTTCCAGCATCCGAAATGTCCTGCTCCGTTTGGGAAATGACTCCTTGCATCTAATAAACCACACACCACACCCAAGCAACAGTGTTAGTCCAGTCTTCGCCCACGAGCTCCACGGGAAACGCGTTCTTACGTTGCTGATGCGTTCTTCCGCTAGCTTCAAGTCCTCCGTGAGCATTTCCACCATCTTGTGATTTTCCTGGCGTTCCTGGGTCAACGTCTGCACTTTGTTCTGGTCGGCGGTTTGCTGGCGCAAGATCGCATCCAATTCGTTTCGCAAGAGGTTTGTCTTCGTCTGCACGGCCTCCTTGATGCGGTGATACTCCTCCAAACGCGCGCCTTCCAGAACCAGCGCCGCTTCTTCGCCCCCTTGGCTTACACGTCGGCTCTGTTTCGCGTCGAGTTCCGCCTTCGCCTTCGCCAGTTCTTGCAGATCGTTTTTCAAAGCTACCACCTCGGTGGATTTCCCCTCCAGCAGCCTCTTCATCTTCTTTTCCGTGAGATCCGCTTCCGCGATTTTCTTCTGCGAGAACCTGGTATGTTCGTGCAGCTTGATCATCTGCGGCTGGATATCCTCCATCTCATTCTGGAAATCCTGGATCCGTTCGCGGTTCTTCTTCACCTCGCGAAGCCCCACACTGAGCTCCTTCTTCTTGTCGTGAAAAACTTTAGCGACGGCTTCCTCCTTTGCGGCGCACGCGAAAGCGGCTTCCTGGTGCCGCTTCACAGCCTCCTCATGCTCTTTCACGTCGTCTTGCGCTTGGAACAGCTGCCACAGGTAGTGCTCAATCCGAAGATTGTTCTGCGGAAGAGAGACAGGCACAACACCATGCCATGTTAGATGCTTATAGCCCGATAGGTGGTTGCTTCAACAAGTACATGGAGAAGCACTTACCACTGCTGTTAGCTTCTGTCTGAACTGCTCAGCCTCCTCTTTTTGCTCTCGCACCTGTATGATGCAACAGACAGATTCCTCCAAGCGATTAATACACCCAGTCAATTTACCAACAGCAGCAAAATGATACGTACCATTCGCTTTTCCGCGACCAGCCCTTTCTTCCGTTTGTAGGCAAAGATGGTGTTCTCCTCCGCTCTGTTCTTCTCCTCCAAGAGTCGGTCATACTCCGTTCTGGTAGCAAACACAACCATAAGGCAATCCTAAAGTCAAAACGCTTGCTCGCTCTCGCCCACACCAGCAACAAGCACATACTCAGGCCGTACCTGAGTTCATCTGACATGGAGATCTGCTCGAAGAGCTTGGTGAGTTCGCTCGGGCTCTTGGAGGCGATCGATTCCACGTCGCCTTGGAACACCAGGAAGTTCCGCGCCTTCACTAAGATGCCAATCTCCTTGAGCTGGTTCTGATACGCGTCAAAGCTCACGTCCTGGTCATCGAGACGGTAGGATCCCACGCCTTTCTCCGAGATTAGTCTCGTGAAGCGCACTTCCCGTTGCGGTTTACCCGCGCTCGGCTCGTTGTTTCCGTTAGCGACTCGAGCCATCGACGGCGGCGTCTCATCGGCCGCCAGCTCGTACACCAGCGTCACATACGCCGTTCGCTCGATGTCCGAGTCGCGTGGCGCCTTGTGAACCAGATCCTTCAGCTGAGTCGACCGCAGTTGACGCGAGTTCACGCCCAACACGAAGCTAATGGCGTCCATCAAGTTGGATTTGCCCGCGCCGTTGGGCCCCACCACGGCCGTGAACCGGTGAAACGGACCCACCACGTGCGCGCCGCCGTACGACTTGAAGTTCTCCAGCTCCAGCCGCGAGATGCGCCCCATGACTGCGTCACGAGCCGCGAGATCGACGGGGATGGATGTCGAGTGCGCGCGCAGGTGTCTTGGTTGCCCTCTTGGTTGCCGTTTGATGTGGAAATGGCGCGGGAGCTTGGCGTCGAAAATAGTGTGGCGAACACAACATTTGTGCTTCTTGAGGAAAATTAATTGACATTTTCGAACAAAGTCTAAAATAACAGTGTTGCAATCCAATTTATCAACCAAACCTGAAATGTAGCTTCAACCTGTAGCCATTTCAAGTATCAGATCGGGCTATTTCTGACCGACGCGACGCACATTTGACCCTCCAGTCTCTCTCTCAACCGTGGTCTTCCCATTAATGTCGCCACCACCAGCAGAATCTCAAGAGCACGAGACGCCGGAGCTATATGAACTGGTGGCTCGTCGAGAGACGCTTCCCACCGTGAACTTGTCGCGGTCGGTCAAGCGGTTGCTGCTCAATGACACCCGACTACGCAAACTCAGCCGTCTGGAGTACAGGAACCGATTCGCCACTGGTCTCACCTTCAATATCAGTCTCCTGCTGACACTGCCGGCGGTGTGCGACGTCTTCGGCGTCGGCGGTTCCCTCGCGATCGCGATCGCCATATTACAGCTCCCTGGATTACTGGCGACCGTGGGCAATGTACGCGTTGACACGGCGCGACTCCTGCTCGGCACGTACGACTGGTGGTACTTCTCGGCGGCCAACTTCGTCTTCACCGTGTGTCTAGCGACGTATCTCCATGACCTGCGCGCTGTGATGATCCCTGGCAGCTGGATTTTGCACCAGATGAGCGTCGCCGTCGACGCCCAAGTAACCACGCTCCGTGTCATCGTGCTCAGTGGCGTCGTGGCGGCGGCAGGACAGGCGATGCTGGCGGTGTCCGTCGTGTTCAAGTGGATCGAGTCGCCCGATTTCGTGCTCGCCACGTACTCAGCGCAGCGATACACGATCTCGCTGCGCGACGTGCTGCTCAACAGCAGTTTGCACATGATGGTGCTGTTAGCTCGAATGGCTTACAGCAAGTGGATGCAGTTAAAGGAGCGGAGGAAAGCAAGCATCGGAGACACGGACGTACCACGAGTGACTGCCAGATTTATTACCTATCGCTGTGAAGTGAAGCTGCGTTCGGTGCCACCACCAGTCCCTCCGTCGATGGCGGGGAGACGATTGTGGCCGAGTGGGAGTCCTAGCCAGTCGACGAGGAGTCTGCGCTCGTCTGGCCTCGAACTGCCCTCGCCATCTCCCACCGCCGCGAGGACGCAGTTACACTATACGAAGGTGGATATACAATTCGCATCTGACGACCTCGTCGTGCCAATTCTCTGGCTGTCGTTGACTCGATGGGGGGCAACACAAGAGCGCGATGGGTCAACCATTCCATGTCTCCTCTGCCTCGTGGGCTTCTACACACTGGGATTTGTCGGCTTGACGTTTACTTTCGCGAGTTTCGCGTTGAACTTGCCCCTCATACTGGGCGGGTCACAACCCCTGTGGTCGGTGGTGAGCTCCGCCTCTTCTCTCGGCTTCTGCGCAGGCTACTTCGCGCTCTGTCAGCGACAGCTATTGCGCCGTCTGTGGCGCTCCTTCGACTTTGTGTACCTGGCGCTGCAGCTCGTGCTAGCACTATTGGGATTGTGTGACCTGCAGCTATGGGAACCCTCTCGCTGTCTGGCCGTGGCCAATCTGGGCATCTGGGCGCACTGGGCTCTCACGCTAGATGCGCTCACCCCTTGGTCCCGTCGAGTATTGCACTTCCGTCCGGCCTTCGTGCTGCCGGTACTCACTGCAGGGCTCGCGGCCCAACTCGTCCTCGTGCAGAATCTGTTCCTGTTGAAGCGGGAGGTGCCCAATCTTGCGCTCTTCCGGGGCCGAGTGCTAGGCCGCGACGTGGAGCTTCTGCTCATGCCATTCCTGCTGACGAGGCTCCTAGTAGTGTTCATGTGGAACTGCAGACTTCTTTGGCGGTATGTCAAGCTCGCCCGGCAGTACGGCAGGCGGTCGACAAGCAATAGCATTCGTGGGGACAGGAACCGACACGAGCAGGCCAGCCAGTTGGTGCTGCTCAAGGGCCAAGTTGAATACGACTACGCTAGCAAGGCAAGGCGTCCGCCAAGAGTGTTTCAGAAGGTGCAATGCGTGCGAGATGGCTCGTTGCAAAGAACAACACTGAAACACTACTGGGTGCGTCGGCTATCGACTACCGACTCGGCCGCTCTTGCCCGCGTGACTCCGCTAGACGTCGTACGACCAGTCCCATTCAATTGAGGCCACCGAGCCACAACAAACATGGCCAAGACCAGCTGTACGGACGAAGGGGAGAGCAATTATGAATGTGCATGCATTATTTCTCGTGTTTTCAGCTGGTTTTCGGTTGAACTAGTGGGTTGAAGCGTTGCTAGCGAGCTCATCCGATCGAGAGATACTGGCATCGTACTCTCCGCTGCAGTCTGCCGATCACAGGCGCCGGTCGCGCTCTTAATCGGTCTTGGAGCTGCTCGGAGCTGGTGGTTCCTGGGCCCAGGGATCGCTGGAAACACATCGCGGCATACTGTTAATCGCTTGCGGTTCAAGCAGATCGAAGCAAAACAGCGAGATAACCCTCTTACTTGGCGTTTGGAGCGTAGTTCGCTTCCTTCAGCAGTTCCTGGACGAACGCGTTATTCGGGAGCTTCGTTTCCAGACTGGGTTGCAATGGACAGCACACAGATCAGCGATCAAGGTTTCCACACACAAGGACCCAGCAGAGTCGACGCACATTTCTCTCGCTCGAGCAGCGCGAGGCGACTTGTCGGCAGGCAACTTGAGAAACTCGGAGAACATTTCGCGGCGGATCCCGCCAGTGCGCATGGAAACCGCGGCGCCAACGACGCCACCAGCTGCAATTCGAGCCAAAGAGAAACCGATCAGTACGTTCCACGCTGTGTAAGTGGAACGAAGCTCAGCCAACGTCTGCGTACCTATCATCCCGGCGACGCCCAGTCCCGTCCCCATTGCGGACAGTTTCCAGACTCCCGCCATGGTCGACGCTCCCAAAGCACCGCCGACCGCAGCACGACGCTTGCCCTGGTGTTTGTACTTCATGAAGACCTCTCTCTCCGCTGGCGTCGCGTTTTTCCTGCGGAATTGCGTGAGAAAAGGAAGCTTATTGAGTCAGCGCCCAGAGGAAGACGACCGATGGATGGGAAACAATAGCAGCGTACTTCCACATCCGCGGACAGTCGTCGGTCTTGGCGAACTCGGAGCGCAACGTGCGCATCGCTTCGTACTGGGCAGTCGTCATCGTTGGTTTGGCGAAGTCTGGTCTGGGAGGTTCGTGTTGTCGTTGGCGTGGGAGATTGAGTTGTGAAATGGAGATCCCGACGGCTGTCCCTCGAGAGCTTGGGCTACGGGAGACGGCGAGTTGCTGGCGCCTTTGGCGTCAAGGCTGTGGACTTCCCTCCCTGGTTGCAGCGGTTCGGAGTCAACACCAACGTTGATGCCAGCAGCTCCGCATTCATTCCTTGTGTCAGAATGACGGTGCCACCAAGCATTCCGTTTGACTGGTTGAAAAGGGTCAGAATGTAGAGATTTCTTCCAATCAGAGCACCGTATGTCGAAATGTAGCCATGTCCGGAAGCCTACAACTGGCTGGTTGAAGGGACCGATTCCGCAGCGCCAGCACATGCAGCTCAGAGCTCGCAGCATGCATTCTGCAGGTCGGTGGGCCGACAGCTCCTTGCGACAGGCTACGGCGGTGGATCTCTCGCGTTCAGGTTGGCGAGGCGGCTGCTTCCAACCAACATTCTTCGTTGGTGATTCGAACGAGGTACGTCGAATTGCTCCCGCTGCTCGCTGGCGCAATTCAGACTGTTCACGTGAGCGCTCTCGCTCGCTTCGATGGGTCGCCAAGCTCATCGAAGACGAAGCACATGGCATACACCAGGGTACAGACATGAGGTGAATCGCTTTCTCTAGGACACTTGGCCATACAGCGCCAGAAAATACCATTTGTTAGCATCACGTTAGCGCTCCGCCTTCACGTTTTCCTCCGGGATGCTGGAGGAGTCGTCCACACGCTGAGCTGTTCGTCGGGATCACTTTACGAGCACTCCTTCCTGCGCGAGCCGCGTAGTGATCTGCTTCTCGACGTAGGCGAAGAGTTCGGGCACGTGGTCGGGCAGTTGGCAGGACACGAAGCACTGGCGCCCCGTGCGACGCGCCAGACGCTGCGCGATCTGCTGCTCCTCCATCTCCGGTGCGCCCACGATGGACGTGATGAGCGGCATGGGGCTGTAGCGCGTGGCGATGGCCGTCGACAGCGAGCTGCCAAGTAGAAAGCCCCAGGTCAGTGCTAAAATGCCGCGGGTTTCGGGCATTTACAGGCATACACAGCAGCAACGGCACCTCAATCTCGGCTTGTCAGCCGCAGAGCCCATCCAGACGAAGACGCAGTTGGACAGCAGCCAGATCTGCACCAGGAAGCTCTGGTCTAGCAACGTGCCCGGCATGTCGATGATGCGCAACGCGCCGGCGTCATCTGCTGTCGGAGGTGCGCCGTCCAGCCGCAGTTTCTGCAGCTCGGAAGCTGCTTCAATGCCTGTACAGACGCATAGGAGGCCAGCTTAGTGGAGGCGGAGGGAGGGCGGTGGCTGCGCAGCAAGGCGTCCAGTCCTTCTTACCTTCCGCCATTTGCTTTGCTAAAATCTGGAGCTCAAACGCACTTGCTATTTTCGGATAGTCTCAGATCCAGATTGATTGGACTGCTGAGTCGGCTAAAAAGCGTTCTTTTGTAGAAAATTTCAAGCGCACAAATTTAGAGCGGAACTTTGAACCATATCGTTTTTGAATGAGCATTCCAGAAGCAAGTTCAACTTGCAGTTTTGCCCCGTTCCGACCTTGGCAGGCAGCGCGGGGACGGAAACGATAACGGCGAAGGTGTGTCGTGACTCACGCCCCCACGCCACGCCGCGCGAGAGATAACGGGGAAGCCTGGAAACTGTCCTAACTCCATTGCCATGGGAGCCAGCCGACTCTTGAGCACTTAATCGAAAGGGCAGAGCTTTTGGGCAGGGTTCTGCAAGATGCAGTATTCCTTCTCATGCCATATTGCCATCCGTCAAGACAGCGCTGAGTAATAAACTAAGTAGTGTTCTTCTGCATGCAACCAATGCAATTACGTCACTTTCAATCGCCAACGCCGCCCTAGTGTGGTGCTGTATGCTCGCATACTGGAACATGTAGTGGTGAGGTCATTCGTGCGGCATGTACTGTACGGATGCACTAGGGCGCAGTAGCTTCAACATCGACGGGCGTTCTTCAACTTGAACCCGAGAGTTTCCGTCGCCTCCTCGGTCGACTCGATGACGCGGCACCACTCGATGCCCAGAAACGCCGACACGTCGAAGTCCGGGTCTTCCGGGTCCACGTCGTTCAGTCTCCCCATGAGGCGGCGGAACTTGAGCGCCTTGCGCGCCACCTGCGCGCCTGTAGTCACCGCTTCGGGGTCTTTCTGGAGGGTTTCGATCAGACGTTGCGCGTTGCTGCACACTCGCGCTCGCGTGGCCTCATCGTTGTAGAGGAAGCGAACACGAGATGGAGAAGCCGACGCCGACGCCGATTTGGATTTCGCTTGCGCTTTCGAGACGCTGGCGGGCCTCGGCAGTGGAGCGCTGCGGGTGTTTTCGCTAGGACTGCTCCAGGACACGGTGCGACGACGTGGCTGCAATGGACACGAGATGCGGAGACTGCGGTAGTCCACGCATTTCTGCTGCTGGCCGTTTGTCCGGTCGTCCGGGAGCCCTTGGGCGGCGTTTGACATAATTAAGTTGGTCATTTTCCTGTTGGGGACTTGCTCTGCTCGTTCAGGCGTCGTGCGCTGTCGATGGCAAAAGCCGGAATGGTCTGGGACTCTCCGGGGGCGAGCGTGCTGGTTGGGTGACCCACTGGAAACGCTCGAAGAAAGCGACGAGGTTCTGATATTATGGTTGGCTCTTGGGCATGTTTAACGCGAGGGCGGCTGATCCAGCGGAGCGCGCGAACTGTCGCCCTGAGATCATGGAGAGCGGCGCTCTTCTTGGCGTAAAATGCCGCGGAGGGCCGACGGAATTCCCCTGAAACCGTGGAAAGAACGAAACAAACAAATTCGCATATAAAATAATCTAAAGCGGAGATCTAAAGAAGAACGAAACACCCACACGGCTCGTATCTTGGATACCCCTCTGTTCGGGCGGAGGTGCGGAAGAGGGAGGGATTGTTGTCTGGTGGACGCAAGCCGCCCCAGCAGTCAACCAGGCGGAAGCAGTGGACGTGAAGGCACGGGAAACCTTCGACATATCGCTTATAGCCAGCCGTTGACTCCAGTTGGAGGCCAGTAGCTCGTGAAATAATAGCTGCACAGTTGTTGACAGAATTTTATTGTTTTTTCCAAAAGGATTTCCAAAAGGAAGCCCTTGTGAAAAAGGAAATGTGGAAAACTCTCTCTCCTCTTTATAAAAGAGAAGTCGGATATAGAGGGAACCAACCGACCACGTGCTGGGTGCTGCAGGCAGCCTGTTTGTCGCCATGCGATGCAGTGATGGCCCCTGCTCCGAGCAACAAGCTCTTCCGAATCTGAATAACCGCCGCACATCGCGCAACATGCGCCAAGCAGCATGGGACGTCGCCTGGATCCCACGCGGATCGCAGGCCGCGTTTTTTTTTATTTAGATATATGCCGCTCCTTCATTCAGGCAATGTGAAATCTTGCGTCGTCCGCGCAAACTTCCTGCAGTGAAAATTGCGTTCGATCTTCCACCAGATTTTTGAATATTTGCGCGAAAAGAACCGAGAGTCGTCGCGGCTCTTCATGCAATGTGACAAAACGAACTGGGTAAACTGTCGTGATTGTTCGCGACAGTCCAAACGTGCCACGCCACCACCAGCCTTTTCTTCCCTCTGCCAGCGCTACTTTCCAGATCTCACCGATCGCATGAGCTTGGGCTTTGCTTGCGGCTTGCGTACCACCGCATTGCGTTCGGTGCCGGTGCCTCTGGTTGGTCGTCACGTAACGAACTTGTTGGCGTTGAAGGACCTCCGGCGGCCGGAGGCTCTTCAACGCCGGACCAGCGAGAGCCGGTAGTGCGTGCACGTCGGTCGTTTCTCGCCTCCGAGAGCTGTCTCCCACTCATGGGGGCTGCAGTCGGATGGAAAGAGATTGCGCTGCGGCTTTTGAAGATCGAATTGAGGTCACCTGCTTTCGCCATTCTTGAGCTTCTGGGTCATACCGTGGCATCTGCCGCTTCAAAACCTACCTACTATTGAAAATCGAGAACACCAAAATTATCTTTCGCGTTGCCTCCAATCGACGAGTCGCCTCCATGGGCGTGGTCTCTTTGATGCTGCTGTGCGTCGCATTGATCGCTGCTACGCTACTCCAGCCAGCAGCGGCGTGTCCGACGATGTGTCAATGCATCGGTCAAGCGCGAGTGTCCGTGTATTGCGACTTCCGCGGCCTCGAGGTGCGCTTTGTCTGCTGAAACTCGTGGTCCGAAGTGCCTCATCCTGACCATCCTGTCCGCTGTAGGAGGTGCCGATCAACATCCCCACAAACACCACGCATCTGTATTTAATGGGCAACAAATTCACTCAAGTGGTGCCCGAGATGTTCCTCGGCTACGTGAATAACTCGGACGGCACGTTCACGTCGCAGACCCAAGCGCTCTCGCAGCTCAAAGTCATGTAAGCAACTCGGGTTCGAAGCTTGCTTCGTTTAGTAGCTAGCCCTCACAACGATCGTGCTGCTGCCAGCCGCCTGGATCTCAACCCCGTCGCCGTTGTCAATGAGCATGCGTTCGACAGCGCTCCGTCACTGAAGTTCATGTACGTTGTTGCCTTCTCTTTCCGCCAAAATCTGAAGTAACATCGTTTGTACGTGCATTGACGTGGTGGAATGCACCAAAGTTATCTGCCTTTCGACGTGAAGATCCAGCGCCAAGCGTTCGCGGAGATGAAGACGGACAAACGCTCGTTCGACGGCTATGACCGCGTCGAGAACCATCCACTAGAAGACCCGCACTTTGCCACCTTCGTGCTGTCAGCTTCATAAATCCATGCTCTTCCCCATGTATCCGATACTTGTGCTGCATTGATTCACCCCCTTCATGTTCCTCCGTCTTGATTTACTGTCGTAACTTCTTTCCTACTTCCCTCTTCAAAAATAAAATATCTGTCTTTTATACCAAACTACTTCGAAAAGAATATACACTAGTTGAACGCTCCCTCCCGTCGAGCAGCGCCGTCGTCCTCCCCCTCCTCCTCCGCTTCGCCTCCTTAGATCCACTCGCTCTTGGGCATATTCGCGCTGCCCTTCTTGACGCCGAGCAGTAGCGGCTGCGGCGCCGGCTCCATGTCTGGCTGGCGCTCGTTCGGATGCAGCGCGTAGTCCAGCGCGCTGATGGCCTCGGCATAAAGCTGCGTGGCCTGGCTCATGCGGCGGTTCGCCTCCATCGAGTACTCTTCGCGCTGGACCTGCTCGGCCATCTGCGTGTCTTCGCGGTCCTGCTGCTCCTCCGCGACGCTCCGTCGCCTCGAGCTTCCCGCTTTCCTCCGGACAGACGAAGACCTCGACCTGCTGGTCGTCGGCGTCTCCGCGTGACTGCTACCCACGCTGGAGCGCAGCACGTCGTCCGGTTCGTTGATGACGCGCACATCGTCGTCCGACTCGTCGTCCGAGAAGCGTGGCTGGTCCGCATGCAGCCCCTCCTCCTCCCCATCGTCTTCCTCGTCTTCCTCCACCAGTTCGCCATCCATCCGCTTCTGCGCGATCAGCAGCGTCTCCGCCGACTGACGCTTCATTTCCTGCAGTTGCTGACGCAGGAAACTGCGCTGACGTACGGTCTTGGGGCGACTGAGGTCCTCGCGGTGAAGCGCGGCGCTCGCGTGCTGCTGGTTCGTCACGGCGCTGATGTGGCCGGGACGCGGACGCTGGCGCAAAGCCTGCGCCGTCTCCTCGTCGTGCTCCCGCAAGAGCTGCGGCTTCTTGGACGAGAACTTGGCCAGGAACCACGAGGACAGCTTCTTGTTGGCGTGCTCCTTCTGCCTCCCCACCTGCTTCTGCCACGCGTTGGGCGCCGTCGGGTACGCGC
>MBAC02008600.1:0-50248 GCA_001712635.2 Nothophytophthora sp. Chile5
AGACGGACACGCTGTACATGCGCCCCATCTTCAGCGGCGCCACCGACAACTCCAACATCGACCACGAGATCCAGTTCTGGATCGACAAGTTCGGTCTCGAGACGGAGGAGGTGACGGGCACGACGGATCAGCAGCGAGTGCGCGTGCTGGAGGAAGACGAGGACGACGAGGACGACGAGTATGACGACGAGGACGAGGACGACGACTCGCAGACTATCTACTTCTACGCGAACGGCACCAACACGTACAGCGGCGACAGCAACTAAGCTGCTTGGTTGATGGGAGTTGTTTCGTTGCTGTAAACGTTTTGTTTACCGAAAGCTAACTCTCTAATTTGATATTGAAGTGAGACCGAAAAGTTGTGTATACGGTATAGTTGATGTTGCTTTGCATGCCCAAGCTTCTCGGACCAAGTGCTCAACGCGACACGAACCAAGAACCTATCGTGTGCCTCAATTTGAAGCCTGCACTGACATGATACGGTTTCGCTTCATGTTTTCAGGCAAATCATTTGTGTGTATTTTTTTACTTTGGACTATTTTTTTTGGTCACGAAGCTTTTGGTTGCCATAGGCGAAAACTGATTCGTGTCCCAACTTCAAGCCGAGCGGTCGGGTCGCCACATTCTCGGCTGAGCGAGCTTCAAAGCGCCAATGAGGCGTGCTTAGATTCACACTGAAAGTACAAGAAGAGCCATATTGTCGTCAAGCCTTCTTCGCAAGTTTTCTTCTGACACTCAGTGCATTGATGGCAAAACTTTATATGACTAGTGTCACGCTCGTCTCACTAAGAGAATTTACTTGAGTCGGATGGATACCCTGCTGCCAACCGGATACGAGAGAGCTGCTCACAGAGCAGTCTACGCAGCTGGGCAGTTAATACCGAGGGTCCAGCACTCCGCTGGGACTGACGCCTGCAACGCCTGCGCGGCCAAACTGCCTTCGTCCCCCACGTAGTTGCTGCTGCCAGAGGCGTCGATCGAACCCACGAACACGATGTCTTCGGCGGCATCGCTTCCAGTCGATCCCGGGGCGACAATCGTATATTCACCGCCGACACTTCCCGAGCCGCTGGACGACCCTGTGTACATGCCATCACCACTTCCTGAGCTGCTGACCGATTCTGGGAACACGATCGTGTAGTCCCCAGTAGCGCCTTCGGCGTCACTGGGCGCTGATCCCGTCCCTACAGCAGCCCCACCTTTGTCGGCACCACTCTGGGTCCCTTTATAGGATGGATGTGCATCGCTGCCTCCGATATCGCTGTATCCAGAGCTGGAGCCCGTAGCTGAACTGGGGAACACACAGCCCCACGTCGTGCCGATAACGATTGCGCACTTGGCGTCCACGGGAGCCACACAGTCCGCGCCGTCGAACGATTCCAGGTACGAGTGGCAGTCCGCAGTGGCGACATCTCCCTTGAGCGGACAGGCGGTGCCAACTGGAGCAGCTCCAGTTCCAGAGCACAGCGGACCGCGGGACGACGCGAGCGTGTACGTGGCGTCGTGTTGCACGGAAATGGGCAATTCCGCGGATACGAGACCCAGTGCCAGGAATGTGGAAAGGATCGCGGCGGCAAACATTGCGACGGCGTGAACGTTCTCTGTCTGTCTCCGAAGCGTCAAGAAGCAAATTGTCGAATGAAGGAAACTGTGGATTTGGGTGGAGAAGACGTGCAAACGGCCACTGCGCCACAGCTGCGTTCACGTGGCAGTGCGTTACAGACTCATTTGAAGCTGTGAGAAGCGCGCAACACACGCACTTACACACGTTAATCCCAGTCTGGAGCACAAACTTTTCAATGCACGAGCGCTCTCGAATGTTATTTTACGCAGCGGAGTCTCCTGGGCGAGAACACCACCCTCACTTGAGGTTCCCGACTGGCCTTGTCTGGATGCTTGAACGACCACATTTGAGCGGATCTCTCTGACTTGAAGTGACAAAGCGTAGCGATTTCTGATCTCTATCTCATTCGAGCTTCGCAATCGAGCGGCGGACAGCCATTTGGTGGCTCTGTGCCAGTCATGCCGCAGTGGCGTGGCCGCTACAAGCGGCTAAAGATGTGCGATCGGTGGGCATGTAGCACTCTCCTCTGGGCCAAATGATCATTACAAATCTCTCAGTGATGTCTCTAATCCTCTGAGCCCTTCGACAGCTCAGATACTGACTGTATTGACGACATCGCAGACTATCCACATGTTTGTAGGTAACACTTGGAGGCAAGTATCTTCGGCAGCGTATGTTTCCGTGCAGCGCATGGCTACAAAGCTGACCACCCCGCCGAATCGGCTCTGAAGTCTCCCTGCGGTAAAATGTCTCCGTTGTCCCCATCACTGGAATGCTCTCGGACCTAGACAAACACTGCACCCTGAGAACATCTTGAAGCAAGCTCTATGACGAGCTGCCCAGCCGATCCGTCTAGTAATATCATAGCGGATGGGCTGTAGTGCCTCCCCGCCAAGCTGAAGCTTACCGCAAATGCATGTGCAGCCATGTAAAAGATCACGCTCATTGACATCGCCCCTTCGACTAAAGTGACTCTCCTTCTATTGTGGACCAGCATTCCGCGTTGTGTTCATGGCAATGGCGCAGTCGGCGTCAAATCAACCGCCTTAGCAGATACACCGAAACAAGCAAGGTCGTATTTCTTTATAGCGCTTGCATATCCCTTTGACGCAGCATACGACCGTACTCACAGAACATACCGTGGGGATTCCTGTCTCCCCGAGGAAGGACTTCCGGCGCTGTACTCGCTCTCCCTCACATAGTCACTCGGGTCACTCTCTCGCCCCTCATAGTCCGGAAACTCCCTCGCTTCCTCTTCTGGTTCATCGACATCTTGCATGCCGTTGGCAAGAATCGTTTGCAGTTTGTACAGCGCCTCAGCGGCTGTCGGCCGTTCCTTCGGGTCCATCGCCATGCACGCCTCACCCAAAGCCACCATAGCCTTCGGTCCGACAGTCGAGAACTCGGCACGCAGTTTGCCCAGCAGCACCATCTGCAGGATGGCCGTTTCCGGGAGTGTGCGCCCAGTATCGGAATTCTCCTTGGCATGCGAATACGGCAGCACGTGCGTGTCCAGCTCGGACAGCACAACGCCGAAGGAGAAGATGTCGGCCTTATCGTCGTATTTCTCGCCCAGCATCACCTCTGGCGCCATCCAGAGAGACGTCCCCACGCCAGCGGTCATGGTGCGATCCGCTCGCTCCCTCGAGACGCCAAAGTCCGTGAGTTTGGCTTCCAACTCGGCATTCAGGAGGATGTTCTTGGATTTCAGATCGCGATGAACCACAGGCGGGTCCAATGAGTGCAGATACGTGAGTGCGTGCGCGATATGCAGTGCGATCGTGGCTTTAGTCTGGTCAAACCCGTGGGGGTGACCCTGCTCCTTGTAGGAGACCAGTAACGTCCTCAGATCGCCGCCTTCCATGTACTCGGACACCACGCACAGATCGGCCACTGAATCCCACGCCACGCCCACGAACTGCACGATACGCGGATGATCCATCGCTGCCATCATCTTCACTTCGGCCAGGAAGGCGTTCACATGCTCCAAACTTCGGCGGGTTTCAGGCAGCAACGTCTTGATCGCCACTTTCTGGTGCTTAAAGTAGCCCAAGAACACTTCGCCGTAGCCTCCGCGACTGATGCGATGCTTCACTATCACCTTCTCACGCGGAATGCGCGCTGTCGTGATCGCTTCGTCCTCCCACAAGCCGCCGAGGTGTTGCGATCGCATCAATGTGTCTCGATCGCCGTGTTGCCGTTGCGATTGCATCGAGCTGGAAGCCGTAGAAGCCGAGGAGCCAAAGGATTTCGTACCCTTTAAAGCGGTGGAGCGCGACATTCGCACGGATTGTTGCGCGCTCGAAGCGCGGGAGCGCGAGGATGCTCGGGCCATATCCCTCGAGTCACCGATGGTCGTCCGGCCACTCCGGCCAGTCCTCTCGGATCGGGACTCCCGCGTGTGCTTCCGCACTGGCGGCTCCTCCCGGTACATCTCGGAGATGTTGACAGGCACGCTCTGTTCGCAGCCCATGAGGGTGGAGGCGCGGCCTTGCCAGGTCAGGTCGCTTCGCTTCTGGTGACACTTTACAATAGTGAGGGCTAAAGGAGCGGAATAATGTTCACGGTCTTAGAAAATGGATTGAAGAAAAAAGAACGGAAACGTTGGAGATTCAGGGTACTTAGTCAAGAGAAGATGTTGGAACCGGGCCGGTCGATTCTGCAGAGATGACCAGATGTCGAATCTTTGAGTTGTGGTTAAAGTAATGGATACAGCTACATTTAGGTACCGTGGTGCTTTCTTCGGTGCATCCCTCGACTTACCGCCCAGCTTCCTGACAATTTCCACGTCCAGCGGCATCGTCCATACGTGCATGGTGCCACACTTCGTGTGACGTACCCATTCTGGGCCGAGTCTGTTGGTGGATTTTGGTCTCGAGCCTCCAGCGTTTTGCTGTGGGTGTCAGTTGGCCTCAACGTTGAAGCGCGTGCATGGGTACACGGGAACTTCACAGTGGAGGATATTTGCATCTGCATTGTACATAACCTTACTAGAACCAGTGCAAACTGCAAATGCACGATACTACATGAACCAGTTTGCTTGAACTGACCGCTTTGTTTCGCGTTACAGTCGTCTCCAATGCAGATGGCCTCTCGTGCAACGCCTCCCTCCCGCCATGCAGGCTTCCCTCAGTACTACCAATGAGCCAGACACTTATATTCATTATTTCGTCTGCATCTCCATCGATGCAAAGTGGTATCGTCATCATCGTCTTCAAAACACATACGTCGGGGACTCCGGCCTTCCTGCCGAGGCATTCTCTTCGTCAGCATCCGGACTGGCACTGGCCTCGCTCTCCCTATCGTCCGAGTCCGCTCTCCCCCTCGCCTCGCCTTCTGGCTCCTCGACATCTTGCATATTGTTCGCAAGAATCCTTTGCAGTTTGTACAGCGCTTCTGCGGCCGTCGGACGTTCCTTCGGGTCCATCGCCACGCACGCCTCGCACAAAGCCACCATGGCCTTCGGTCCAGATTCGGAGAACTCCACACGCAGTTTGCCCAGCAGCACCATCTGCAGAATGGCCGTGTCTGGGAGCTTGCGTCCACTATCGGAATTCTCCTTGGCGTTCGAATATGGTAGCACGTGTTTATCCAACTCGGACAGCACGATGCCAAACGAGAAGATGTCGGCTTTTTCGTCGTATTTCTCGCCCATCATAACCTCCGGCGCCATCCAGAGAGATGTCCCCACGCCGGCAGTCATGGTGCTGTCCACTCGCTCCCTCGAGACGCCAAAGTCCGTGAGTTTCGCATCCAGCTCGGCATTCAGGAGGATGTTCTTGGATTTCAGATCGCGATGAACCACGGGTGGGTTCAATGAGTGCAGATATGTGAGTGCGTGGACCACATGCAATGCGATCGTGGCTTTGCTGTAGTCGAAGCCTGTGGGAAGGCCTTGCTCCTTGTATGCCACCAGTAACGTCCTCAGATCGCCGCCTTCCATGTACTCAGACACCGCGCAAAGGTCCGAAAGAGATTCCCAGGCCACACCCACGAACTGCACGATGCGAGGATGGTCCATCATCGCCATGAGCTTCACTTCGGCCAGGAAGTCGTTCACATGCTTCACACTCTTGCGGGTCTCCGGCAGCAGCATCTTGACCGCCACCTTCTTGCCTTTAAACACGCCCAGGTACACTTCGCCGTAGCCTCCGCGACTGATCAGATGTTTCACGGCCACTTTCTCCAGCGGGATGCGGGCCGTCGTGATCGCCTCGTCCTCCCACAACCCGCCCATAAATTGAGATCTGGTTGGTTGGGCGCCTTTAGCGTGTGAGCGGGACAGCTGAGACGGTGGCACGCCTCTCTGAGACGTTGGCTCCCCCCTCTGAGATCGTGGTCCGCCCCTGGAAGAACCGGAACGCAATGCCGAGCGAACGGAATCCCGCGAGTCGAAGTCGTCTGCGGGATCGGTGGACGTTCGCGAGTGTATCGTTTTCGTCTTGTCTTTGGACTTGGACGGCCGCTTCCGGGGCGGCGTCGTCACGTACATCTCCGAGATGTGTATGCCGCCCGTGGGCTGGCTCTGCTCGTTGCCCATGGCGCCTGGAAACCTGTCGCGACCTGGACGAAATGGGGAATGAAGAGGTTAGTTGCGTGGCGAAGAAGGTCGCTCGAATGCTGGATGAAGGTCGAGAAGAATTTAGCGTCGAGATTCGAGATACTTAGTGGAGAGGCGGGGCTGGTTGAAGTGATCTCTTAAGTAACACTTCACAAACGGAATAAGTGAATCTTGCTGGATAGCTAAACAGGAGAGGAGGCTGAGTCTGTGGACGATTCGAATCTGTGAGGGTGGACGGAAAAGGGATACAATTCGGAACCTGTCCCCAATACCAACTGTTGTGCCATCGCAAGCTGCAATGCCAACCATCTGACTGCATGGACACGCTGCTCGCAGTGTACTACAGCTGCGTTAGGTAGTGACGGATCTTGGCTGTGACAGAGCTCTCTGGCAATTGGATCCTCAAACGTGATCGCGTCGAATCCCTTGCGAAGGAGGATGCGACCTCGTGGCCACGAATTATTCCCAACGAGGTCGGACAGAACTTGTTCGCAGTGGCAATCCGCATCCGAAGAACGCATTGCGTGCGTGTATCCACTTTACATGCGCTGCATCGGAACTCCGAGTCGGAAGAACATCCATAACAGACGGGCAACGCCAGGTTGGTTGATAAATGGCTACTTTTGAATCTCCAACAGGAAATGTCATGCATAATACGTGTACGAAGTAGCAAGGAGCTCTATCCACGAGTCCTGAAGCAAATTCGTCCATGTTTCAAGGCGAACTTTGCAAGATGCACTTCTCAAGGTTGCCGCCCTCGAGTGTTTGATCCATGTAATACTACCTTCAGCCGAAGAAATGAAATGCTATCATACTACGTGGGTATTTAGTACAAAGTACTATTGCCTTTATTATTTAAGATTCTACTATATATTTTAACATTTTGTATTATGCTACGTGGAAGTTCATGCTACTTTCAGGAATGTTTGTCCCATGGGTGCAAAAGGCTCCTCCGACATAAATTCAGGAATCGTTGTCACATACATTTTACAATGAAAAATGTATGTAAAATGTCCGTTTGCGATTCGAGAGAGCTAACCAGAAAAGAAATTCCCGCCTGGTCCCGACAAGAAAGCTTCCCCAAATCCAGCAAGATGGCTGCGCGATTCCTGAACCGCTTGACTGCGATCGGCACCACCGTCGGTATCGGCGGCTTCTGCATCCAGGAGTGCATCTACCACGGTGCGTGCCTTCTTTCGCTTGCGTCTCGCGCTCCTCCCAGCTCTGTAGCTGTCGTGTGGCCGGCGGGAGTGCCGTGTAAAGCTCGCAGCAAGTAGCTGACGACGTTTCCTTCTGCTGTGTGCGTGCTGTTAACAGTGGATGGAGGCCACCGCGCCGTGATCTTCGACCGTAAGGATGGTATCCTGGACAAGAGCGTGGGCGAGGGCACGCACTTCAAGATCCCGTTCTTCCAGTACCCGACGATCCTGGACGTGCGTTCCAACTACCGCCTCATCAGCTCGCGCACAGGCACGAAGGACCTGCAGAACGTGAACATCTCGCTGCGTTGCCTGTACCGGCCGGAGATCGACAAACTGCCGCACATCTTCTCGGAGTACGGCGCTGACTACGCCGACCGGATCCTGCCGGCCGTGGGCAACGAGGTGCTCAAGTCCATCGTGGCGCAGTACGACGCCGTGGAGCTGTTGGCCCACCGTGATCAGGTGTCGCAACAGATCTCCAAGGAAATGAACGAGCGCTGCTCCAACTTCTTCCTGCTGCTGGACGACGTGTCCATCACGCACCTCGAGGACGGCCCGGAGTTCACGCGCGCCGTCGAGCAGAAGTAGGTGGCGCAGCAGGACGCTGAGGGCGAGTCCGACGCCATCGCCAAGAGCGGCTCCGGCTTCATCGAGGTGCAGCGTATCGACGCCGCCCGCGAGATCGCCGAGACGCTCGCCAAGTCGCGCAACATCACGTACCTGCCCAACCAGGAGGGTGGCGGCGGCGGCGTGCTGCTCGGCCTGCAGTAAGCGAAGCGGTGGATCCCTCCGTGCATTGCTTTCTCACTCGTTCTTTGATGTCGGGCTCGCGCGTCGAGCTTGGCTTGCGATGTGTCGGGGCTGATGGTGTTTGGTCGTCGCCTTACAAGGGTTGGCGGGGTAGATTTCGTTGCTAGAGGCAGGAAAACGAAAGCGGAACAGCAACAAGCAAATACAAAAAGATGCAAAACGAACAAGCAACGCAGCAATATCAAGACCGAGAGTGAAGAAGCTCTCGTCCTTCCCTGTCGTCAGCAAGCGTGTTTAAAGTTGGTCGGCATTCGCCTAGTGCTTTTCGGTCGAGGTGTCGGCAGCTTCGTCACACCCGAGCTAGCGCTATCCGTATGCAGGATCAGCGACTCGAGAGACGAAAACTGAGCCATCTTCGTTGTCCAGAGAACGCACAAAGCAGAAGGGGGTGGCATCCTGGCACCGGCAATGGCGCACTCGCAACGACACTTGATCCTCCGAAACCACACACATGTTCGAGCGGGTGGTCTGCAAACCCACGTGTTGTGGTCGGACGATCGTCGATGCAGCGCAAACTCCTCTCCATAGCGTTGGGTTCCATCACTGAGCACGAGGCGGTCTTCTCGGTGACGCACCCACTGAGCGTTTGCCGTCTCCGAGGGCCGCGTGGGCAACCTCAGCAACCCATTCTCGACTGAACGCACCACAAACAAATCCACAGCAAGTCCCTCCAGCCTGTAATCGGTATCGCAGCCCGCCAGACGGAGCTCCTTCGAACACCAATCCATTTTGGGCCATACTGCATACATGGACGTCGGTGTCATGGTGAACTCGCATCATGACGTCGCACATGTAGTTTGACACGGGAAGTCTGATGAATCGGATTTCTTCGCAGTGCTGCTCCACTGAGAACGCCGCAAAAACACAATCCTTAATGCTGTATTTTGGTTGGCCACAATTTCACGTAATTTTGTCCAATAAAACGTTCCGTCGGACATTTATCCTTGCGAAACATCAATAGCAACCCAGAAAAGAAAGATCCCCTCCATCATGGGTTCCTTGGGCGAGCACTTGTCGGTCGAGCTACGGGCAGCGGGGGGTAACATGGCTGTCGCCCGCTGTGCGTCCGATCTTCATCACCAGCTGGCCGCCTACGAGGGCGAGTTTCGTCTGCTGGTGAAGCTGGCAGACACCGCCCGAGCCGTTCGCCTGCTCCAGCTTACAGTGGACTCGGCGCTCGGGATCCTGGACCTGCTCGACTCTCCCGTGCGAGATTTGTGGCATGAAGCTCTGCAGCTGGAGCGCGACGAGCGCATGGGCCTTTACGAGGCGCTGCTGGCCGACGACGAGTGGATGGAGGCCGAAATGGGCTACGACCGGCAACGACTGGAGGTGTTGACGTTGTTGCGGCACGGTTTGGACCAGCATGGCGAGGTCTTAACGTCGTGGGAGCTCGATATAGTGTCAGATGTGTACGATGCGGTGGCCAGACGCTCCAACCTGGTGGTGGAGAAGCTCCCTAACTGGTTCGCCACGTCCGAACAGGAATGGTCGTTGGCGGAGAAGACGCCAGTTGAGAGAGGGGAGGAGTCGTGTGTGCGGCAAGCGGCGGCTTGGGCTCAGCTGCACCACCCAAACGTACGCAAGTTCTACGGCGCTTATCATGTTGGAGAGGCCTTTGTGATTCATGGGCCAGGGCGTTCGCTTGCTACGAGAAGTGTGATTACGTGGAGTGACCTGCTCGGCTGTGCACATGGACTCCAATACGTTCATGAACGGGGATTTGCTCATCGGGATTCGTTGGTTACCCATCTCTTCTACTCTGATTCCTCCAAGAAGGGTTTTTTAAGTGGCATGGGGCTGGTGCGTTGTCAAGGGGTGATTGATGACCTCTTCCTGACCCAAGACGACGCGTCTGAGTATAAACATGAAGACACTGGGACACCAAGTGACTACAGAGAGCCGTCGGTACTGTCGGATATCCGCACATTTGGCTTTGCCATCTTCGAGCTTCGGTTCTTCGGTTTGGCTGGTCAACTGCCTGATACTCGCCCTGATTTCGTGTTGGCCGATGAATGGGAGTTGTTGGTGGGGATGTGTACATTTAACCCCGCAGGAAGACTCTCCATGGAGGACATTCTCTATCGGATGGGAGTTCTGGCTCAGCAAGAATCGGCCGGGTCGACAGTGGAAGATGTAGCCGCCCTCTGGACGATTGTTGAAGATCTGAGCGAGTACCAAATCCACTCGTTGGGTAAAAGCCTTCGTGCGACATTGGAAGAAGCCGATGGGCTCTGCTCAAGCCTCGAGGAGTTCAGCGACGTGAACCATCTGGTGAATGTGTACGACCAGCTCTTGTTTGCTGAAAGTCCGTTGTCGCTCTCGTTGGTGGAGAATGTCAGTCTCATCCTGCTGCGCTTCTTCGATATGCTGGATCGACGGGGTTTTAGCAGCGGACACGCCGTTTCCACCTTGTGTGAATCCAAAACGGTCGCTGGGAAGAATTATAACTTGCACCATGACATTGATCGGTTGTTGCAGGGCTCGCCGGTGCTCGTGGGCTCAGCTGCCGTCCATCATTGGCAACCCACATGGAACCGAACCCGACAGCGGCAACGTGAGGCAATATAAGCGTCTCTGGAGAACCCAACACGGTTTTTGAACAAATTGGTGAGCGAAGCAGACCGACCGGGGGCGGTCGCGTTGTTGCAGTTCGAAGCTCTAACCAGTGGCATCTCAAGCTCAGTGATGCCCCTAACAGAGATGGGACAAGGCGACGGAGAACAGGTTGCCGAGCTCCCTCAGTGGTTCATTCCTCCTCATCAAGTGGAATTGGGTCAGCATATTGCTGATGGATCTTTCGGAGCTGTGTATCACGCGCTGTGGCTTGGCACAGATGTGGTCGTGAAGCAGGTTCTGACGGACCAGACAGACGAAAGAAATCGCCTGCAGTTCCGACGAGAGGTGGATCTGTGGTTCAAACTCAACCACGCGAACCTGATCAAGTTATACGGTGCCTGCCACGAAGGCCGACCATTCTTTGTGTGTGAACGAGCAATGGACGACACGCTCGCGACATTTTTCAGGGGGAAACATCGCAAAGAAATCTGGTTTTCGCTGTGGGACGCAGCTCTTGGGCTGCAGCATCTCCATGATCGAGGCATTGTGCACGGCGACCTCAAGGGGAACAACATCCTTATCTGCGACCACGACAGAGTGAAATTGGCGGATTTTGGCTTGAGCATCATAGCCAATCGGACTGAGACGCCTGCTAATGACGCAAAAGACGTACAGGGAGCGGTCCGATGGAAAGCGCCAGAGTGTTTGCGAGGCGCTCGACCAACATTCGCGTCCGACATTTGCTCGTTCGGCATGTGCATCATTGAGGCCGTGACGGGACAATTCCCGTGGGGCAACTCGCTGCCGGATCTGGCTGTGAAAGTGAATGTGACGGAGAAGGGAATACTTCCACAACGCCCCGAGAGCTTCAACGATGCGGAGTGGGAGCTGGTGACGCGTATGTGTCGTCCCGACCCGAAGTCCAGGATCAGCGTCGGTGCGGTCGTCAATATGGTCTACAACCTCTCCATATAAATGCCAATTTGCGCTAGTTGCAATCGTGCATAAGTTCGGTGATCGTAGGGCAACTTCAGCAC
The DNA here is from genome assembly GCA_001712635.2 of Nothophytophthora sp. Chile5. Classification (NCBI taxonomy): domain Eukaryota; phylum Oomycota; class Peronosporomycetes; order Peronosporales; family Peronosporaceae; genus Nothophytophthora; species Nothophytophthora sp. Chile5. The sequence continues at coordinate 11,734 of MBAC02008600.1, forward strand.
ATTTGGCGTTAGCGGTAGAACGACAACAAATCCCACAAGACCCACCATCATCCAACTCGGCCATCTCGACATCTCTGTGGTCCTTGGTGGTGAAGCTTAGCTGCTGCATTCCATTCGCCCCGGTCTATTCAAACCGATAGTGCAGTGTACTTAACTCGTCTTGCTTTCTTCATCTTCTACAAGTTGCAGTTCATCGGTTAGGATCCTTTCAAGCTCGAACATCGCCTCTGCGGCAGTCGGACGTTCCTTCGGGTCCATTGCCAGGCAAGCTTCTCCCAAAGCCACCACGGCCTTCGGTCCAACAGTCGAGAACTTCACATGAAGTTTGCCCTGCAGCAGTTTGACCAGCAGCAATTTCATGGCTATATCCGGGGGATACTGCCCGCTATCGGAATTCTCCTTGGCGCGCGAGTACGGCAGTTTGTGCGTATCCAGTTCCGAGAGAACAATGCCGAAGGAGAAGATGTCGGCCTTATCGTCGAATCTATCGCCCATCAGCATCTCCGGCGCCATCCAGAAAGTCTCCACGCCAGTAATCATCATGGGATCCCACTGCTCGCAAGTGGCGCTGAAGTCCGTGAGCTTAGCATCCAGCGCGGCACTGAGAAGGATTGTCTTGGAGCTCACACCACGATGCAAAACAGGCGATGCGTGAGAGTGGAGGTACGTGAGTGCGTGCGCGATATGCAGAGCGATCTTCATCTTCACGCGATCGAAGCCAACGGGGTGACCCTGCGCAGCGTAGGAGTCCAGCAACGCCCGCAGATTGCCGCCTTCCATGTACTCCAAGACCACACAAAGATCTGTGGGCGAATCCCAAGCGACGCCCACCAACCGGACAATATTGGGATGTTCGATCGTTGCCATGAGCTTCGATCCAGCAAGGAGGGCATTGGTATGGACGTTGCTTCTTCGCATATCCGGCAGGAGCATCTTGATAGCGACCAACGAGCCGCAATACAGAGCCGAGAATACCTCAGTGTAAGCGCCGATGCCGATTATCCGTCTCACATCCAGGCTATCGCGCGGAAGACGGACCGAGGCGATGGTCTCGTCGTCCCATAGTGCGTCTCCGACGAGAGGACTCACCGCTTGGTGGACAGCTTTTTTCGCTCGTTCACTGTCGTCTGTCGGGATGGAAGCCGTTGCCTGGGCGGAGGGCTCGAACATCGGATCATATGCGCTTCCCTCCGAGGGGATACTCATCTCGTCACACACGCTCTGGCAGCAGCCCATGCTGCTTGCGTAGCTCGGTGGTGAGAAGGAGAAGTTCGTTGGAGGGATTTATCATAATTAACCCATCTGACCCAATCCAGAACACGAACCCATCGCAACGACCAATGAAAGATTAGAAATTTGTTTCAGCCAATCAACGTAGAATGTGAGCTGGTTGAAATGAATGTTCCACTGCAGAACCAAGGATGCAGTGTTCGCGAGCACTTCGCCCGAGACAGTCTTGGAAGTTCATACGCGCCACTGGTTGCAGCAGTCTGATAATCTCCGTGCTGCCTCAAGCCAGTCCCGGAGCGCTTTAAAGCCTAATCTTCGCGGCAGATAATATGCTTCATTTCCTTTCGTTATGCGCAGGGCACAAACTGGAAGTGATGGGAAACATGAATCCATTACTTCACATCTAACTCAAGTTTCCTTCGCGAGGCAGATCCAGCATGAGCATCAGGGTCGGCACCTCAGCCGTCTCAGGTATCTCCCACCTTGATCTCGTTTGTGTTAACCTTTTGCAGCCCCAGTGCCAAGATCTCCTGCAGCTTGGAGAGAACCTTTGCAGCTGTTGGTCGTTCCTTTGGGTTTATCGACACACACGCTTCACCCAAAGCTGTCAAGGCTGGGAGACCAGCTGCAGAGAACTCGACATGTACACTCCCCGTCGCTATCATCTGCAGCATGGCAATGTCTGGAGTATTGCGACTGGTGCCCGTGTTCTGTTCGATGGCGCGCGAATACGGAAGCATGTGCGTGTCCAGCTCGGATAACACAACGCCGAAGGAGAACACATCAACGCTGGCGTCGAACCTGTCACCGAGCAGCACCTCCGGCGCCCGCCAGATAACCCTCTTGAAGTCAGTGCCCATGGTTCGATGCATGCTTTCGCTCAAGCCACTGCATGCCGCGAGTTTGGCTTCTAATGCTGAAGTAAGGAGGATTTTGCTGGAGTCCAAGTCGCGACGCAGCACAGGAGGTTTCAGAGAATGGAGATGCGTGAGCGCGTATGCTACATGCAAAGCGATCGTCACCTTCTGGCGGTTGAAGCCAACGGGACGACCATCCGCAGCGTACGAATCCAATAATGCCCGCAGACTGCCGCCTTCCATGTATTCCGAGACCAGACAGAGGTCCGTCGGCGAATCCCAGGCGACGCCCATGAGCCACACGATATACGGATGCTCAATGGTTGCCATGAGCTTCGCCCCAGCTAGGAGAGTGCTGACATGAGCGTCGCTCCTTCGCCTCTCCGGCACCAACATCTTCAAAGCGACGAGCCAGCTTTTATACGAGGCCAAGTAAACTTCAGTGAAAGCTCCGCTGCCGATCATCCGTCTCACATGCAGACTCTCACGTCGGAAGCAATGGTCTCGTCCTCCCACAGGTCGGTCGCCCCGCGAGGACTATAAGCAGTAGCAAACATCTGCGGTTTCTTCTCAATGGAGGGGAGCGGTTTGGGGCTTGTGGCGAAGGCGCGACGTCGCACCAGTTCTGTCAGAGGGTCGTCATCGGATGCTGCGGGGACTTTAACTGCACGAGGCTCTGGTGCGAGGTCTGCTGCGATGTCGGGCACCGAGTGTTCCTCGATCGGCACGCTCTGCCTGTCTATACTTCTTGGTTTGAACTGAACTTCGTATATACATGTATACACGACAAAGTCGAGATGGGTACGAACGATAAAATACCGGTATGTGTACCCATCAAGTCACTTTTATGCAGTAAAAATACCGGTGCCATACCGGTCATTCCGCAACCGGATATTGTTGTCTTCAACTACAATGTTGCGACTTTCGAGCCTACAAATGTCCAACGTCTCTCGCGAGCACTGAAGTCCAAGCAACATGCTCCGCCACTTTACTACGTTGTCGCTTTCCACCACTCCCCGTCCTCAGAGCCATGGTGCCCACCCGGGGAAGAGGTTGCAGAGGTTGTGCGGGTTCTGCGCTGCACTCACGAGGTGCTTCACTTGGCCTTCAATGCTCAGTGCGTTGCCATTCGGGTCCTCGTAGCCCTGGAGTTTCTGCTTGACGCGAATGAGAGCCCTTGCCGCCGCGTCGCTGCTGTTCGCCTCCGTCTTGTTTCCCTCCATCGGCTGGGTGTCGTCCATGCTGCTGCTTTCATCGACGATCCCACTGCCCCTTGAGACTCGTCGCTTCCGTGAAGATACAGCAGACCCACCGTCCTGTTCACCTTCCTGGATCCGCAACGCCTTCAGCGGCGACAACGTCCAGCGGTAGAGCGGGTCGTGGACGAACACCTCGAGGATCGTGACGACGGAAGCGCTCTTCTTCCGCAGGAGCTGCAGTGTGGCCTCGCAACAGCGAGAGAAGACGCCGTCCACACCCGAGACGCCCATGCCATCCACCATATCCCGAGTGAGGCGGAAAGGCACCGTCTCGGGCGTGAACAAGGCCATGCCTTGGTCAAACACGACGCCGAAGTCGATGTGCACGAGCTCTCCCGTATCCTCGTGGATGAGGATGTTCTGCGAATGGCGATCCCCAATGCCCAGGATATACCCCACGATCGACGTCACGGCCACACTCTGCACATAAGCCAGCCGTCGACTGTACCATTCCGCCGCATCCGGGTACTTCTCCAGGAAGAAATGGTGGAACACGGGCGTGAAATTCGCCTGGATTTCCGAGAAAACTGTCAGCTTGTTCGGCGCGTTCTTGAGCTTCGCACGGCAGTTCGCATGCTTCCATTCCTGCGGGTGGTACCTCTCGTGTGCCGACAGCTTACTGCCCGAGCGTCCGACTAGGTACGATCCCCAGGGCATCGTGTTCGCCACCCATTCCAGCACTCCAGCGATAGGCGAGAGCGGGACGACGCGATACGTTCGGAGTCGCAGTTTGCGCTTGCGAGTCGCGTGTTCCTCGGTCAAGAACTGGTTCACCGTCTCGAACGCTTGCTCGATCACCAAGTCCTGTCTCGTGTCGTCGTGGCCCTTCACCAACTGCTTGTACCGTTGTCCATCCGAGCCTTGGCAGTAGATGATCTTGGGACGATGAATGCCACTGTCCGTAATGGAAAACAGCGGCGCGAACGAGAGCACGCGCACCACCGCCGAGTAATCCATGTCGGCACGTGGAGCCAGATGAGCTGTTAGTACCGCCGGCATCACCGCACCTTTCGAGCGGCGTGTGCGGTCCCGAAGACACTGGTCGAAACTCGTGGTTGTTGAGGTCTTCGTCGGATTGAGACCCAGAATTGGCACGTCGGCCAGCGCGATCTTCTTGCCAGTCTTGTGGTACGCGCGTGTATCGAACAGCGCTAGTTGGAGATACGCGTTTGCCAAAATGTCCAGCGATTCCAGCAGTTCGGCTTGCTCTGTCTTCCGTAATTGAGCCAGAAACGCTTTGGCACCGTCGGATTTGGCTTCCCCCACGTTGGTGCGGAACTGCAGCGCGCCTTTCCCTTCCACGTCGCCGCTGTTCTTCAACGCGATGAGCTGCACTAACGTATGGTGCGGATGCTGCTCACTCAGCTTCATCACCAGGTTGCTGAGGACCGTCTGGAAGGTGTCCGTGCCGCTGCTGCCGCTGATGCGCGAGATGATCTGATACGACAACGGCACGAACTTGTATGACGGCACCACGTGAATCACCTCGTCTTGCACCACCCGGTTCACATGCGGTTTGTTCTGGTTGTTGAACCAGAGCGAAAGCACCCTGAAGACCATATCCAGCTCGGCTCTTGGCGACAGGGAGAGGCCCTTTCCGTAGCTATACAGAGCGCCAGTGAGGAATTGATCCACGGAGGCCTCAACCTTCGACCGCTCCTCCGAATCGTAGACGACCTCCTTGTTCAGCGCGTGGATATGCGCTTGGTTTTCGCGTCGCTTCTCCTCGTCCATGGCCAGACACTCGGCCAGCTCTTGACGACGAGCGTCAGCCACCGCTTTCCCCGCCAGCCACTCACGGGACGTCACTCGAGCGCCCACCTGCTGGTACATATCTGCCATGTATTCCGCGAGCGCAAAGTGGGCTTTCGCTGCATCCATGACCCGCTCCGAGACCGCCGCGGGATCCATAGAGTTCACGAGCTCCGTGGCTTTCTGGAAGTACTCTTCGATGATCACTTGCGAGCTTTCCGAGCGTTGCGAGGCGATCCATTTGCCGGTGATAGTCAATACAGCAACGTGGAGCAACTCGAGCGAGCTCGTTTGGCCTGACGATAGGGACGTGTCCTTCAAGTGCATTACCAGCTCCGAGCGCATCTTCTTCGCCATCCAAATGGCGCTGCGGCCTTCTTGTTGACTCCAGAGCAGCTTGGCCTTCTGCAGCTTCCACTGCATCTTCTCATACGTGCCCAAGTGACCTTGTTGGTCCAGCTGTTCGAGCTTGATCAGCGCTCTGTACGCCACCGCCACGCGACCCGCCTTGCGACTGAAAGCTGCCAGATTCAGATACAGTTTCGCCAGCACTTGCACGCTATCCGACGGCTGGGATACCTGCAGAAGCGCCTCCTCCAGTGCCAGCAGACTCTCGCTCTTGTCGAAATCGTTGTGAATCTGAGCGTAACGCTGCTGCCACCGATTGAACAGCGGCATCGCCTCAAAGCCTGTTGGGGTGTTCGTCACGTGGCGTAGCGAGGACGACGAGGTTGTGAAGCCCGTTCGGATCTCTGCAGAAATGACGGGCACTCCTGGATCCTGCGGCACTCTCCCCATCTGCTCCGCCAATTCCTCAATCTCCCGGATCGATTGCAAACGCAGGAGCGCCGTGTACGAGTCCTGTGTACTCTCAAACGATCGCAGACTGAGCAGCACGGACCGCAGGATTTGGCCTTTCGCTGTCGTCGTCACGTGTTGCAAATACGGGAAATCGTCATGCGCGATCGCCCTCAAAGCTCGGAACAGCGTTTGTTGGTGCGAATGGCTGCTCATTCGCTGGGTTTGCCACGCTGTTTGAGAGGAAGAGAGGCCTGGCAACACCGCCTCCCACTGCAAATTCTTCCACGCGAGCTCGTACTTGTGCTTCATGGCTTGTGAATATACGGTAGCGGGCTCAACGCTCGTGCTGGACTTGGCTTCTTGCTGCGCCGACTGCAAGTATCCCTCCAGTAGATGCTTGTATCCCAGCGTTTGCAAGGACATGAGCATCCCTTCGACGAATCTAGGCGGATCACTGGTCGTCCGTCCTCCACTGTGTGGGTCTGAGAACTGCAGCGAGACGTCATAGAGCGGCAGAGCCTTGGCGTATTCCCCTTCGCGATTGTACTTGACCAGTTGGGACTCCAGCGTCCTCCCGTCGTTGACGCCGTAGATGCCATCAGTGTTACTATCGAAGCTGTACGCGGCCACCAGGATGTCACGAAGGGTATTCCCCACCTCTTCGTCCTCCAATGTTGACAAAGACGGGATGGCGCCGCCATGTTGTTTCTCGAGCCACATCTCCACGTACTGCATGGCTGAGTACGGCATCTTGACTCGCACGGCAGCTACAGCCACCGCCAGGAGGTCCACGTCGGCCACACAGCCGTACGCTGGCTCATTCGGCTGATGCTGGTCTGTGACAGGAGGCTGTGCACGCAGTTTCCCCTTGCCAACTGCAGGATTGTGTTGGCTGTTGCCGTTTGACTCGACAAAGCGGGCCTTCTCCGTCTCCCTCAGGAAATTGATAGAGTGGACCACCAGTTGCACCACTTCGAGTGGTTGAGAGCTGACAGTGTTGAGAGTTTGAGGTCCCGACGTCATCGCCGTGTCACTTCCTTCGTTCCTCTTCCCTGTCAATATGAAGCGAATGCCCTGATTCACAGTTTTTGCCATGCGCGACAGCTCGCCTCCACGCTGGGATACTCCTAGGATGCTCTCGAGCACAAAGGGGAAGAGGAAGACTGCCATATCCGTCCGAATGGCAACCAAGGCGGAGCAGGCTTTGAGCACCAGATCAGACGATTGACTTGCCAGGTACGAGGTCAAGCAACAGACCCACGAGTCGAAGCCGACCTTATTCGCCGACGCCCACAGTTCCACGTGTTGTTGGGTCGTACGAGGGAACGATTGTCGGTTGCCACCGCTTTGCCTTGCGGGTGTCACTTTTAACAGTGGTGACGACGACCAATTGGACGGCGAGGAATTCTTGAATGGATTCAGGAACGCTTTGAGTCGGTTGTCTCGGCATCGCTCCAAGGCCTTAAAGGCGTCGATGCTCAGTAGACTCTTCAGGGTCTTCAGCGCTTCTTGGAGCACTGCCGGATCCGCCTTCTCCCCCGTCTTCCTCTCGAACAGCAACGAGCTCAGATACGCCAGCAAGCTCTCCTGCATTGCAAGCGTGAACGTCGTCTTCGTTTCCCGCAGGGCGCTGCGATGGAAGTGTCGCTTATACAGACGGGACAGCTCGCCTCTCTGGTCGCCTGGGCTCAACTCGTACTCATTAGCATCGAGGGCCCCCAACGCCCCCAAAGCATCAGCCAAGCTGACCGCGTGGGTGCTTCCATCGCCTTCAGCGCTCAGATAGAGCAACGCATGGGCGAATTTCGCGTACAATTGCTTTGTAGCGTTGCTGGAGCCCCGCAGAGCGCCAATACTTCTGGCGACGACGGACAGTCGGATAGTCGCAGAAGATTCAGCGCGCTGTTGAGAAGGGCCAACGAGCTGCATATCTCGGCAATGACCTTCACTCGTGCGGTTTCTTGTATCCAGGGATCCACTGGTGGGCAGAGGGTTGTAAAACCGGAGTCCTCGCACATTTTCCTTGTCAATAAACCGCTCGATCTGCTGCTTCGCCTGATGCTCGCGATTGGCACTTCCAGTGCGGAAGATGTGTTCTCCAAGCGCCACCATTGAAGCATCATCATCCGGTTGGCTTGCCGAGGTAGTTGCCAGTTTCCGGCTGCCAGTGATAAGCCCATTGAGCTTGTCGAGACTCGCAGAGATGCCCTTGGGGACCAGATCAAGTTCGAGAACGTATTTCCCAAGACCACTGGCCATGTTGTTACACACCGCGAAAATCACCCACTCCATCTTCGCCTGGTCGTCACCAGTCAACGTCAACCTCGGCTTGGAGTCGGTGGAGATTGGCGTCGCGCCATTCTCTAGCTGAACTGCTGCGTCGCAACACGCAAGAATCTCGCTGATCTCCTGCACCACGAACCCCAGGTACTTCCCAAACGTATCTGTGTTTTTCATAAAGCACTCGCAGGTTTCTCGGATCAAGAGGGTCAGAGTGCTCCCCACCTCCTTTCGACTCTTGATAGTCAAATGCTTGATGGACTGGAAGCAAATGGAAAGCAGCAGTCGTTGGAGTACAGGATTTGCCACCAGCGCATCACGAATCTCAACCACAAAGATATGGAAACACTCCACTGCCCGCGCGACTTGGGGGTCGAATCGCTCCGTCCGTAGAAGAAGAACGTGGAAATCGCACAGTAGTTCAGCCAGATTGATCAATTCCCAGTCGAATCCCGAGTATTTCCCTTTCATAGCCGCCAAAGCCTTCTTCCAGAGCTCGCTGTGACTCAGCTGGTCACTGCCTGCTTGGATGATATCCCACACTGTAAATCGCGCCATCTTGCTTGTAATGTGCCCGAGATGCGAGAAAGACAACGCACTTGTTTGCGCTCGAGCCTCAGCTACCGCAAGCACCCGGAGAGCCAATTCATGTAGCGTCGGGTCGGGATACGACTGCAGAATGAACGACAGCGCAAACAGATCGGTGGTCAATTGTTCAGCGGCAGTTGAGCGCAATTGAGCTGTCTGCGAGTCGTCGCTGTCCTCGCAGTGGAAACACAAAGCCACTAGTTCGTCCACGAATTCGAACCGCTCTTCTGCCGTCATCGCTTCTTCGCCATGCCAAGCGATCGAGTCGTGAAGCACGGCCACTGGAAGAATGACATCAATTTTCTCCATCAGAAACGCTTGCTGAGTGTTGGCGTCACATTCTTCACCTAATAGTGCGGATAGTGGAAATTGTTCCAACAACACTTTCGCATGAGGTCGTGGAACAGCAGGCTCCCCTTTTGGATTTTCCGGATCGTTTTCGTCGTTCTCTGCAGCTGGTCGCACGTTCGCAGCAATATACTGGTGCCACAGATGGTAGAAATGATCATCCAGTAAACTTGCCACTCCAGAGTAGCCGTAGAATTCGGCAATCGCTCGTAGCCAGCCGGAAATGATCGAAGGTGTGCCCGCAGCATAGAGGGAATCCGCGCTCGAAGCCAAGCCAACGAACGCAACTAATACTTCAGGAAGCACTGCGTGGGAGGAGCAAGCGCACACATACAGACTCGACAGAACGGATAAGCACGCATCCATACACCACCCCGGCTCGCATCCACCAGATTGCAGCTTCGCAGCTTCGAATCCGGGTAGTAAACTTTTCAGACGCTCGAAGAAATCCCGAAACACTTGGGGGCCGCCTTCAGGATACATGTACAGCATCGATTGAAGACTTCGGGCTGCCGCGACCCGCACGCTCATGTCTTCATCGACGGTCCCATCCATCGAGATATCTTCAAACGTCTCGAATTCCGTCGATGTGAATCGGAAAAAGACTTGCAGACACTCCAATTCCGCCGTTCGCGCCACCCGGAGACTTGATTTCAATGAGTGGCCAGCAAAGGTCTCCAAGTGCTTCTTCGCGCATTGCAACAAGAGCACAGGGACCGCCTCACTCTGCTGTCTCTTTCGCTTTTCATACAGCAGACCAGCGAGGCGGAGGACTGTCAGCACTTGGGAGAGAAAGATCGTCGTTCGAAAACTATCAGCAGCTCTTGTCGCGAGTTTTCTGGAGTCGCGGAAGGCTTCAGTGGCGGCAAAGTCAACCAACTTCACGAACAGATCCAGACTGTTGGAGCCAGCGACGCCACAGAGCAACACAGCTACAGCCAGGAGGAAATCGAGCTCGAAATGGACCTCCATCGCGAACTTTGTCACGCATGCGAGTCCGCTGTCTTTCTTGAGCATCAAAATCACGCGGAAGCACCACAAGCTGATGCTCCGCTGCATGACACGGCTGGGTGCGCGGCCTCGCGTGATTTCGTCATCACCCCTACAAACACACGTCAAGTTCAGCACCTATGACAAGCACGAAGGGACACAAACAAGTTCGGTGTAGTGGTGAGCAACGTACCCCTCGTCCATATCATCCCGATCCCCACTCGGCAGCTGACTTTGCGAACTTGACTTCGACGAGCCAAGCGCCACCTCCCAACTCGAAGATCCGCGCGCTGATGAAGAGCTGGACCCAGAAAGCGAGCGGGAGATCATAGACGGCCGGTTCGCTGTGTCCGGGTCCTCGGCACCATCGGCGCCACTGAAACTAGCCAGCAGCTCTTCCAACGCGTTGACAATGTTTCTGATCGAAAGACGGAGATCCGAAGGCGTGCGTAGCTCCACCGGATCCGCCGAGGAGTGAGAGCAAGTCTCCAGCGTCTTGCGGCCCTGCAAGATCAAGATCACGGCATGGAACTTCATCAGAATGTGCATCACTTTCTCGGAGGCGTACCGGGTTCTACGCGTGTGCTCCATCACTGCCGGCTTCAGATAATCCGCAGCAATCGCCAGAAAGCGTTTCAGTAGCGGAATCACATGGAGACGATCACTGCTCCGTCGTTGCGAGGTCGAGCCCTCTTCACTAGCGAACAGAACCGCCAGAACCAAACCAATCTGCAACGGCAAAACGCAAAAGTCAACAAAGGTCGTCAGCAATCTCCGCCCAACCACCACAAGTGCACAACCACACCCTAACACTAGCTGATATCACTCACATCGAAAGCGTTCGCGAGCACGCCCAGTCCTCTGGCTGGATTCACTCCATTCGAGCACAACACGCTTGATAATTCCGCCAGCAATTCCGAAAACAACTCGTCGATCTCCGACTGCAAGGCGAGTGCTCTCGACTTTGAGATCGATTGGACATGGCCGTAGCACTCACGCGACGGGAAACTGTCCCGGGGAAACTCGTACCTAGAGCCTGGCAATGGGACGAGGTTCCGAAGCAGCCGCGTTGGAACGGCAAGGCCCTCAAAGTGGTTTTGAGGCCTGGTGGCGTCCGTCTTAAGGCCGCTGGACCAACCCAAACCAGGCGAACTGGCAGCGTCGTTGACGAACGCTTGGATCACCGGCGAAAAAGCGGCGGGACCAACGTCTTCCGATGGCGGAAAAGGCTGCGAGAGATACTCAAGCCCACTTTCGTGCATGCAGAAAGACACTCCGAATCCGCTGAGCTCTCCACCAGTGAGAGCGCTCTCACACTCTTCAAAGCTCCGCGCTGCCAGCTTGCGAATGAGTTCGGGGAGAAAAATTGTTTCTCTGGTCGGCGCAGCTACTGTCGTCTGGGGAAAGAATGCTCGAAGGGCAGAAGCATACACAACCGAAGACACTTCGGTCTGCATGTCAATCTTCATGGAAGCGCTTGCCGAGCGTCCTGTGAAAGGAGCCACCTCGCTCCGGAATATTTGCGTCCGAAGTTCGTCGAACACGGAGCGAAGCAACCTCGAGTGCACCGACGCGCCCTCATTTTCGAAGATCCCCTCCCCAGAGTCAAACGAGTCGCCTCCTTGTATTGGTCTTGTGGGAATTTCCTCGCTTGGCGGCAATTGTACATGAAGCAGGAACGACAGGAGCGCACAAGTGGATGCCATTGATGTCCTGGCGTAAGGAGACAAGCTTTCAGCCCGAGGTTTCGTGGCAGTCGAGAATTCGGAGGTTGGTTTCCGGAAAGCCGGCAGGTCCCACAGCTCACTGCTACGAGCCTCAATGGCTTCAATGGGCACGAGATCAAAGGAAACGCAGCAATTGAGCAGTGTGAGCACCGCATCGCCAGCTTGGCCTCTGTCGAGCCCAACCCCTTCCGTGGCACGAGCGTACGGCAACTCAGGCCGCAGTAAACTGTGCCACACGAACATCCAGTGTTCGTCGAAATTGTTGGCGCACTCTTCGCGATATTGTGCCGAGAGATTCGCCAACTGGATCAATGTCTGCAGCGCAGCGGATTGCCGTTTCCCAATCTCCTTCACCACCAGCATGTCGCCCAGTTTCTTCATCACCAGCATCAGGTCTCCAATCCGATTGGTAATGTAGTAATCGCCATGGCGAGTTAGTACCGACAGAAGCAGCAGCAGCCAGGAAGCAGAATCAAAAGGCTGCTTTGTTTCGCCTTGCTTGAACTGCGAGGCACCCACCCCTCTCAATTGCGATGGTCTTGCCGACAGATAACTCGGCGAAACCATCGACAACGAAGCTGCCGTCATCAAGTCTCCTTCAGCACGTGATCCACCGCAAACGTTTTCCACGATGGTCTCCCAAGCGAGTGTTGTAGTCGTAGATCGGGGCCGTTTGTCACCAACACTGTACTCCGAAACCTCGTCACTTTGCTCACCTTCCGTTATACGATCAGATACCAATCGATCGTGGTGAAAGATGATATCAGCAGCACATGCTAAATGCCGCATCCCTTGGTCGTCGAAGTCGATCAGCACGCTTTTCGCTCGCCCGATAACAGACCCTCTTGCTGATTGGACATGGGCCACCATCCGATTCAGTTCGCTCGCGTTCACGACGATCTTCACCAGCATTTTCATCTCTTTCAATAGTGTGGCTGGGGCCAGATGCTTGCAGTTCGGGCCAGATGCTTGCAGTTCGGCACTCCATCCGCATTATACCTGTAAAGCTCCAGAAATTGCATAATAAACTCGGCAGGATAGCCACGCAGCCCGTTTGGCAGGAATCCCCACGACCGCTCAATGAACTTGAGGACTTTGACGCCATATTTGAGCATACTGGGGCCGATGGAGGCGAAGTACGCCCGCGTCAGGTCCGTCAGCGCTTCCAACAGGATCACTGCGACCATAAGGGAGTCTAGGATTGCCTGCGGTCCGATCGAACCAAACCATTCCGCGAACTTTTCCAGCAGTGCGGGCAAGAATTCGTGCAGCTCGAACGGACAGTTCTTCAGCAACAACTGAATGGCCCGAGCGCGAACAGCCGCCGTGGCGGTATTATCAAACAAACTCCCCAAGCTGGAGCGCTCAAGCAAGCCCAGCGCCAGCTCCAGCACATCTGTCAGCTCGCTCTTGTCCAGCACCGCGCAGTAGACGCGGAACTGCGCAATCACCTCGATGGTCCGCCACGCCTCGGTCTCCACGCGAGTCTCGAACGCGCGGTCATACTCCGACGACGAATCGCTGCCTACCACTAAGGCGGAAAAGGCGAACAACTGGCGGAGACACTCGCGGCCATTCGGGTCGAAGTGAAGCACTGGTCCGTCGCCAGCCACGTGCGCCGCCTCCAACTCCGTCCGCAGATAGTGCCAGTATCCCAGTTGCGGCTCCTTTTTGGACGTCATTTTCGCCGTGATCTTGCGCTTGCGGCCGCCGGCTCCTGGATACAGGTACTTGCTTAACTCTTCCTTGACCACACGCAGCAGATCGGTCAGTACCAGCCCCCAGCCGCGCCAGCGATGCACCAACTGCCGGTGCAGGTCGTCGCTCATGAAGTCCTGGAGTCGTTCGACCGCCGCCTTGAAGCCTTTCTCGCCCTTCGCCGTGCGCAGAGACGAGCACAAGGCCTTGAAGTCGCCCCACACGCGGTCCACAGCGGCGTCCCGCGCCGCCGCCATCGTCGGCAGAAGAGAGCGCGCGCGCGGACAAAGGGGCTGATTGGCTTGCCCGCAGAATGAAGTTTGCCTTTGGGTGTGCCTCAAACGATTGTATAGCCCATTTGGGTAATTATTTCTTGGAAAGCTCTTGTAATGTAAAACGTAGATAAGAGCAGTTTTGCTTGATAGTTTACAAACGATCCGGGTTTGGTGCTGTTTATCTATTACCTGCGAGATAATCATAGACTGTACAAGTGTGTTCTGTTGTGCAATCTTTTGCTGTTTGTTTTAGTGTTTGTGAAGCACTAAAATACAAACAAATGTCTATTTTCACTTCAACCCGCAGAAACATGTATCATGACGATGTTCTTCATGTCGATGGTTTGTGATTCGACCGTTAACTTCAGAGCTTCGCAAGCTCCTAACGGCTGAATCCATGAATGAACCAGGGCCTCTTCCTTTCAGGCGTTGATGTCCGGTTCTTCGGGAGCCATTCAGTAAGGCTCAGTGCCCGACCTGACATCTTGACGTCTTGGCAGACAATGACTGTTCCCGGGAAGCACCGAGATGAAGGCCGCGAGCTGCGTGCGATCAGCTTATACCTCTGCGATCGTGTTCGAGTGGTGCTTGCCGACGGAATGCGTTCCTGCGTGATCTGGCCGTTCGAGGTTCTGGATCCGCTGGTCACGAAGCCCAGACAGGAGGCTTTGGGGCTGTTTGTTAGACTCGCTGAGCGAAGTGTGCGGCCACAATTGTTGCCGCTTCGCGAGAGCTCAGTTGGAGGAGGATCTCCGTCGTCTGTCCACGTACTTTTCCGACTGGAACGAGTTCAAGCGTGTGGGTCTCGTGCTCAGTGATGGAAACCAACGCGGTGGAGAGAAGTTTGCGCTGCATCGACGATCGACCGACCACAACACGTGGGTCTTGCAGACCACCCGCTCGAACATGTGTGTGGTTTTGGAGGACCAAGTGTCGATGCGAGTGTGTCATTGCGGGTGCCAGGACGCCACCCCCTTCTGCTTTGCGCGTCCTCTGAGCAACGAAGATGACTGAGCTCTCGCCACTCGGATCACTGATCCTGCATACGGATAGCGATTAGCTCGGGTGTGACGAAGCTGCCGACACCTCGATCGACAACCACTAGGCGAATGCCGGCCAACTTTAAACACGCTTGCTGACGACAGAGCAGGACGAGAGCTCCTTCACTCTCGGTCTCGATATGGCTGCGTTGCTTGCTCGTGTTGCATCTTTTTGTATTTGCTTGTTGCTGTTCCGCTTCCGTTTTCCTGCCTCTAGCAACGAAATCTACCCCACCAACCCTTGTAAGGCGACGACCAAACACCATCAGCCCCGACACATCGCAAGCCAAGCTCGACGCGCGAGCCCGACATCAAAGAACGAGTGAGAAAGCAAAGCACGGAGGGATCCACCGCTTCGCTTACTGCAGGCCGAGCAGCACGCCGCCGTTGCCACCCTCCTGGTTGGGCAGGTACGTGATGTTGCGCGACTTGGCGAGCGTCTCGGCGATCTCGCGGGCGGCGTCGATACGCTGCACCTCGATGAAGCCGGAGCCGCTCTTGGCAACGGCGTCGGACACGAGACGAGCGGCCTCGGACTCACCCTCGGCCTTGATGACCGCGGCCTGGCGCTCCTGCTCGGAGCGCATCACCACGAACTTCTGGCGCTCGGCGTCCTGCTGCGCCACCTGCTTCTGCTCGACGGCGCGCGTGAACTCCGGGCCGTACTCGAGGTGCGTGATGGACACGTCGTCCAGCAGCAGGAAGAAGTTGGAGCAGCGCTCGTTCATTTCCTTGGAGATCTGTTGCGACACCTGGTCACGGTGGGCCAGCAGCTCCACGGCGTCGTACTGCGCCACGATGGACTTGAGCACCTCGTTGCCCACGGACGGCAGGATCCGGTCGGCGTAATCAGGGCCGTACTCCGAGTAGATGTGCGGCAGCTTGTCGCCCTTCGGTCGGTACAGGCAACGCAGCGAGATGTTCACGTTCTGCAGGTCCTTCGTGCCCGTGCGCGAGCTGATGAGGCGGTAGTTGGAGCGCACGTCCAGGATCGTCGGGTACTGGAAGAACGGGATCTTGAAGTGCGTGCCCTCGCCCACGCTCTTGTCCAGGATACCATCCTTACGGTCGAAGATCACGGCGCGGTGGCCTCCATCCACTGTTAACAGCACGCACACAGCAGAAGGAAACGTCGTCAGCTACTTACTGCAAGCTTCACCCGGAGTTCCCGCTTGCCACACGACAGCTACAGAGCTGGGAGGAGCGCGAGACGCAAGCGGAAGAAGACACGCACCGTCGTAGATGCACTCCTGGATGCAGAAGCCGCCGATACCGACGGTGGTGCCGATCGCAGCCAAGCGGTTCAGGAATCGCGCCGCCATCTTGTTGGATTGGGGAAGCTTTCTCGTCGGGACCAAGCGGGGGGCTTTGTGGGGTCTGGGCCAGTGAAAGTGAAAGCTCCGGGTCGGAATGATGGTGCCAGAGTGGTGCTGCAACCTCTGTTTTCGGATATTCGAGGCGCATTCTATAAGGTTTGGCAGGGAGCCGCGCTTGCGCACCACCCATCGTGTCGGGTAAAGTGCGGCTTTCACCCATCAACGTCAAGTGCGAACTTAAGAAGCGGCTGGGAATCGGACTTGAACGGAGCGTCCCGGTGGTGGAACTGCGACAAAGACACACGGCCACGGTATGTATTGCTGGACCTCCATACTCACAGGTTCTCGCACTATATGTCCGGTATTATATATCGCAGTTCTGAGGCTGATGAAAGAGCATTTCCTTTCGCGCCTATAAGCTTGGATGCCAAGCGAGTTGACGGTACCTCCTCAACATCGAGTTACAAGGGTTTCATCGTCGGCAGGTGCGGCTTGCCCTGCCTGACCGCCGCCTATCACCGGTCCCCTCACACTCGAACACTCCGACGCCAGCAACAGCACCACAGCATCATGCCGGGAGCAGGAGTGCGCGCAGCAGACCTCATCCAGAAGACGGTGACCGGCGGCCTCGTGCTGGTCACCGTGTTCGCGCTGGCCGACGTCACGCGCGGCTTCGGCGTGCTGGTGAAGCGCAACATCGACCGGCGGGCGGCGGCGGCGGCAGAGGCGCCGACGGACGCCAACCCCCGCAAAGACTAGACCGGAGCGACTGTCAGTCGGCCCGCGATCCAGAAGAGTGACCCTCTCGCCAGCAGATAGATGCCATCGCGGACGCTTTAAGGCCGGGCATCGCCTGCAGTCCCTTCCGCGAGTGACACGTCCGGAGAAGCGCAGGCCGAAGTACTAAGTAATGAAGCACACGTGGAGATCCAGGTCCTTAATCAGAGGGTGCGCACCGCGTACTCCTTCTTAGCGTGGCGTACGGCGCTCACGACGCCGGACGCCGCCTTGCCCAGCAACTCGCCAGCTTTGACGCCCAGTTTCTCGGCCGGCGTGAGCTCCAAGGCCTCCCGCATCTTCGGGGCGCGCTCCTTCACGAACGAGAGCTTGAGTTGCTGCGCCAGCGTCAGCTTCGGGCGCTCGCGCTCCTCCTGCAGCTGTCGGAGTCGCTCCAGCTCCTTCTCACGCTCGCGGAGCTGCTTACGGCGAGCTTGCGATCGTCTCTTCAGGACGGCGACACCTTTCTTCGCGAGCACACGATGCGTCGCGCGAGCCAGCGCGCTTTGCTCCGGCAACGTGGCCACGAAGCCCTCGACGTCGGCCTGCCACTTGGCCAGCTGCGCCTTGCTCAGCACAGCCTCCGGACTCTGCAGCACCTTGGCCAACGCGTTGAACTCCTCCAGCTTGGCGTTCGTGAAGGCCACGCGCCGAAGAACCAGCTTGTAGGCCTTCGCGATGAGCGGCCACTTGATCTGGTGGAACGGCGCACGCAGCAGATCTGGACTCGAGGCTAGCAGCGCCATCGTGGCCGAGCCTTTGTCCTTCGTTCGCCACTCGACGTCAGCCCAGCCCTCCGCTGCCGGCTGCTTGCTGTCTGGACCTTCCTGTGTCGCCACAGACCGCTTGGTGAAGCCGCGCTTCAGCATCCTAGGCTCATTCTTCTCCAGCGCGTCGAAGTCCTGGTCCAGGTCGAGCACCATGCCGTAGTCGTGGTCCTCTTGCTGTGTGACCCCCAGACGGGTGCCGAGCCTGAGCACGAGTTTCCTGGCCCCCTCTCCGCGACCGCCATCGAGACAGAGCACAGGATACGGCAGGGCACCTCCCCCTTTCTCCTTCTTGGCTTTCTTGCCACTGTCCAGCATCTGCGTGAAGGCGGCGGTCGTGGTTTCCTGCAGTTGCTGCATCAATGCCAACGTCACGTCCGTGCGCTCCGCATCCAGCAGTCGGCCGCCTTTGAGGATCTTCCACTCTTCCAGCATCTGCATACACAGCCAGAGCTTGCCCAGTCGCTCCTCGGCCACGTGTGGCTGTCGTGGGTTGCTCGTGCTCTCGCAGATGAACTCGAAGTACGCCAGAGCGCGACGCACCTTGTTGGAGACGTCTGGCTGCTGCTGCTCCCGCCGTTTCTTCTTGAGTGCGAGCTTGGCAGCCTTGGCTTTTTGATGCGCCAACAGCAGCAGCCGTTCGCGCTCTTCTCGCTGCTCCGCTGCTACAATGGCGTGGTTAGTCCGTGCGAACACATGCATCTCGTGGAGATGCGGCCGCAACTGAAGCTGGAACGGGTCCTGGTCCACAGCATTAGGCAGCAGGAATGCCGCCGAGACGAGCTTGGCCCACGGAGGCAAGTCGTCGCTGCTGTCTCTTCCCGTCGGTGATGTTGGGATCGGTAGCGTCTCCTTCTGCGGCTCGTAGCGGATGTTTTGCTTCACGTAGTTCGAGATGAGTTGTGGGGTGTTTTGAGGGTGCAGGATCGCCACGGCGAACAGCAGGAACTCGCTCTCGTTGCTGGTGCTTCCGCCATTGCTACGGCCACTGAGCGCGAGTGGAGCTGCCTTCTGAAGGTTGAAGTCTTCGAGAAGAAGCTCGCCGTTGATCACTCCGTTGCGCGTGTACGTCGCCGCCTCGATCTGCTCGTTCAGATAGAACAGACCGCGAGCTGTCGGCAGCAGCAGGTTCAATGGCCGGTTGGGGAGTTCGCTATTCGCGCGGTACAACTCGTACAAGTAGGCCACTGAGCTCTTGAGACTCACTCGCAACGAAATGAACTGAAGAAGCACGGAGCGCATGACATTTTGAGCAGGTATGAGTGGTGGCTACTAAGCACCGATGACCGCAACGGCGTAGTCAAAACCACAAACAAAGCCCGACTTACCTGACCGACGGGCAAACTTTTCACATGCAATGTGACGAACTTGTTGGCGCTAGAATCAACCGCATCACACGATACGATTGTTTGCTCAGCAAAATGGACCCCACGCCTCTGAAATAAGGGAACGGGGTGATACGTACATGGATCGGTGCTTGCGAATGGCTCGGAAGTCAGCGAGGACGTTCGAGTAGTAGCCGTTCTCGTCTTCTTGAGTCTCTTCTTTGACAGAAAACGTGACAGTGACCTTGTCGGGGCCATCTGGACGCTGCTGGGGACTCCTTGCAACCAACGGCGGCATGATGAGCTGCTTCTGGAGCGCCTTATGTCGCGCACAACGATCTTGTTCTTCCTGAAGGTGGGTCTTCGGCGTTTTGAGACGCTGGTTCGCCTTGGAAGCTTCACTCTCGCGATATTTCTGGCCAGAGAACGAAAAACAGCCTGGACACCCTTGTGTGACGTCTCTCTGCTTGCAGATCAAGCATTCTGGAGGACTCGCGGCTGCCTCATCGCTTTCATCAATGACTAAGGTCGTTGAGAGGGAGCGTCGGACTGCCATCGCAGCTTGCAGTCGCCTCTGGGTCTCTTGCTGACGCGCTTTTGCCGCATCCGAGACGTCACTTACTCCCCCTTTCCCGTCGAAAACACCCTCTTCCAGGTTGTCATTCTCTTGCTCTTCGTCCTCCTCGTCTTCAGATTGGTCATCGTCCTTCTCCATGACGACTTTGTCCAGAGGAATCTTCGCAAAGCCCGTAAAGAAGAACACAGGCGAAATGCAATGACTGTCGTCGTGCTTCGCCATAGCGTACCCTTGACAGGCGGGATGCACGTACTCGGCTTCTACAGGCACGTTTCGAACCTTGTGAAGACCCCCGCGTGACTGCAGCTCACGCCGTGGCGCTTGTGAGGCAGAACACAACGCGTGAGAGTACGAGATGAACACTGGTGAGCTGGTCGTGACGGACTGCGATGGGGAATCAAAGCTGTACCCAGCGGCGGCTGGATGGAGGCGTTGGACGTCCACCGTGTCACGCTCCAAGCGACGAAGCACGAGCTCTTCTTCCTGTCGCTCTTGTCGATGCCACATGGAGCTCGACTGCTGCTCTTGCGTGAGTCGTTTCGCTTGGTCGTACTGGTCCTTGATCGCCTGCTGTCGACGCCGACCTTGCTCCTTCATGCGCAGTCGATCTCGGTCTTTCTTCTCCAGTGGGGTGAGTTTCCGCGGCTTCGTCGCGACCTCAAACAACGGAAGCGGGAGCGCAGCGGCAATCGCGATCGGTGGTGTATGCGGTGGAATCTCATGCTTGCTGGCCACCACAATGCCGTCTGCAGTTCTCGGGGATTTCGCTGCGTCCATCACCGCACGGCAAATACAACAATCAGCACTGGGCACGTTCCGTGTATGGATGTGGTCAATGGGCAGTCACATCCAATGAGCTAATTTTAGTCCTTTCCACTCATGAGCCAGATAAGTGTCTTTCTGGTTGAAGTTGCCTTCAACGCCCAAGGGGTATCGGGTGACTCAGTATTCATGGCTTGAAGTCATCACTGCTACTCCCAAGGCGTAATGGCGAATTCATCGTAGACGTTGCCGTTCTTGTTCAGTATGAACTGGACGCGCATGATCTCCGGGTCCGTCGTGATGCGAAGATACCCGTATTCATTGACGTGACGGATACTCCAATTGCCGTACTTCGTGGAGAAATCCGCAGTGTCAAGAGGGTAGCCTGCGGATCCCGCCACTACATGAACGGTGGCCTTCCCGTCAGGAACACACTCCTTCCGGTACACAGGGCAGCTGCGCTCGTACGCATGCTGATGACCGACCTGCAGTTCAATAGAGGTAAAGCCACTCACCCTAATGAGCTCTACTTTTCCCTTCGGTATCATACGACCACCAAGAGCAACGACGCGTACCATCATCAGATTGACGCGGTGCTTGTGGATCAAGTCTTCCACTTCGTCTCGGAAATGACTGGCAACTTTCATTTCCGGCTCCATGCCAAGCTGCGTAGAGTACTACAACAAACAAACGCGTCAATATACTGCCTAAACACCAGGGTCGGTAGAAAATCACAATGACGATTACCATCATTCGATGCCCTGTGAGCACCACCCACGGGGTGACGTTACGATCCACTTGTTCCAGATCCTGCTGTAGCCACTTGTACTGCTCGGATCCTCTCGTCCAGTTGTGCTCGGTCGACATTTGAATCACATGGACGCCACCGTAGTCAAAGCTGTACCAATAGATCCAGTTCCCGGTATCGGGAGCTGCCACAGTCCACACACTCAGTTTAGCGATCATCTCCAGAAAGTAGGCGAAACGACCGATGGACTCGTTACCATGCCAGCGGTGATGCATCGGAACACCGCATTCTCCTTTCGAGTCGTTGCCAAAGTTTCCCCAGGATGGACGAAAGCTGCCCCCCGACACCTCCATCCCCCCGCTGAGGTCATGCTCCCCGCCAGATGTGTAGTCGTATTCATCTGTATGCATGCACATCAACCATTACCAACTAGAAATACCTTGTTCATTGCAATAACAAAAAATATGACAATGAAGGGCACTCACGATTCCCCACGCTCACCATGTAAGGCCTACACAAACATACACCCAGTTGGAACAAAGCGTAGTGAGAATGAAATACTCATGGAGAACATAAACCACATCAAAGAATAGCGCTCACGTTCTCGTCGCGTACGGCTCGATGAGATGGAAGAAGTGGTCCCAAACGGAGCCCTCAGATCGAGCGTAACTGGAACGACGCCACACAACAATTCGGCGCTAGTAAGTATGCACCCCCAGGTAGCGTAAAACCTGAGCGCAACGACACTTGTACGATACCTGACGTCACCGAAATGCAGAAGAAACGAATCGTATCCGCCTCCCACCACGTCTTCATAGACCCTCACCGACGTTGAAGCTGAACCAGGCTCGGAAAACGTGCCCATATCGGCATACGCGATAAAGTTCGCTTGTTTGTTGCTCGCCGCAGGTCTCGACTTGAAACGGAGCACTTTGCTCCAATCGTGGTCTTCATGGCCATACTGGTAGAAGTAATATCGATCCGGCTCGAGTCCCGTCATGACAACAGTATGCATGAAGCCTGGGTCCCGGAAGAGCTGTTGCCCTGCTATCGTCGCTGGGGCATGACACCTACAGGATCCACAATACACTCAGAAGCTAAGAATTATCCATAAACACAGGCAAATAACAATATCCATACAAACATAACTTACATATCACTTGCGCTGTAGGTCGCGGACGTCCCAGTGGTGTGAAGACGCAGATCCTGGGCGGTCTCCCCATACCGCACCACTGGAGTCTTCGACGAGGCTGAATTAAACATGACGACCATCTCTGACGCCTCGGTAGTCAAACTCAAGTGGCCGTGCTTTGGCGTAGCGAAGGATTCGCGCATGCCCACCTCAACATTGGCAGTCGCCTTGAAAGAGCTTGAACTCAGCTGGTAGCTGAAGTATACCGCCGTGTAATTGCAGCGCATCATATACAAGCCTGAAGAGCGAACACGTCGAGCAACCACATAGCGCAGTGGTATCCTGGATCAGTAGCTGCTAAGCATCACGTGCATAACATGCTAATAGTGTTGCCGCTCACCTGAAAAGCGCACCGAATTGTCACTCGCGTCGATCTCCGTGACGTTCTTCCGTCGAAAATAGTCATGGTCACCCAACGTAGGACCGCAGCTTAGCGTGATATAGTCTTCTTTGCTCAATGGCGTTTCGGCTGCGCCGTGCCAGAACACGACGAGATCGCCGCCGTCTTCAATCAGCGACGGCCACGTAGTCAGACGGAAGTCTGTCTCCACCGTCTCCCCCCCGCGCCCGGCAACACTGGTCTCAGCATGGGCGCTGTTGTCCACAGGCGCATGTCCACCCCCAGAACTGGGTGCTTCCTCTCCATTCTCCGTCGCCAGCCACAGAACAGACGGCCCGCGTCTTTCGGTACCAGCTATTAGTAGCAGGATGGCGCCGAAACCAAACACCACGACAGTCAAAAGGACTGCCAGGCGCTTCCGCGTAGGACCCCGCAACCCGCTGTTCTCCTTGACCCCTTCTTCATCCGCAACAAGCGCGTACTTGCCGTGCACGCGTGCCATGATCCTGTCGGGTCAAAATCGAATGTCGAAGAAAACGTCAACCCTGCAGTCAGATTCACAGAATGTTGCACGAACACCAATTCAAGTTTCTTGCACTTCAATTGGTTCAAACAGTGCGCATTTATTTACAACTTCACACAACATGCGACGCATGATTTGATCAGATACGTTAGACCTCCTCAAATTGTAACGTGAAGGTCTTCTGAAGTATACCCTCCGCCAATTGGCTGAATCGGTGATATTTTCCAGCTCCCTCACCGAATATCGATTGCGGTTGGTTATAATTGGGTATGACGGTTAACAGCGCCTGATGATTGGCGAATAACATGTGCCACGTGCCCACCGCCTCGAGTGTGATGCCATCCAAAGGGAGACCGCAGTCGGGAAGCAAGCAAGCAAGCTGGGAAGGAAGACCGCTACGGATCATGGTGGAGATTATCCTGGACCCGAGCATCCGCGATTGGGTGGTGCTGCCCATGGTCATCATCTTCGGCTGCTCGGCCATGGTGCGCCACTACGTCACGCTGCTGCTCAAGACGGAGAAAATGGCGTCCGTTGAGCAGCTCCGCCCCATGTACGTGCTGCTCTTTTGGCGTATAAGACGAGGGGGAAGCCGCTAGACGGGGATTTCTGCTGTACAGGGTCTTGAGTATCGCCCTGCAGTGTGGGAGGCGGCACCACTGACGAGGTTTTTGCTGCAGGAACACGGTGAAGCGAGCGCAACTGACGCGGATCAACTCCAAGTTCATCACCCCCGACGCCTTCGCGATGCGCAAGGTAAGCGTTGGCTGCTATTGGGTTGTGTGAATGCAGAGCTGACCTTGTTACTGTGTGTGTGATGCCTTCAGCATTACTTCACGGCGTCGCAGAAGAAGGACGGGATGAAGGGTGCGCTGCGTGAGAAGGTGAAGAGCGAGGCCATGAACCAGATGATGAACCCCAACAGTATGCTGGAGATGATGAAGGGCAACATGACCTTCATGGTGTCCAACTTCGTCATGATGGGGCTCATGAGCTACTTCTTCGGCGGCTTCGTGCTCGGTGCGTTGGTTGCTATCATCACGTGCACAGTGTTCCCCCTCTAACAGCCCTTTGCTCTTCAGCCAAGGTGCCGTTCTCGCTGACTCAGAAGTTCAAGATGATGCTCCAGCGTGGCATTGAGCTGAAGTGAGGCTACGAACTTGTCGCACGATCTGAATTGATGGCTCTTCAGCGGCTGACCTATTGTGTTTGTTGGAATGGCGGTTGTGTATAGCACGCTGGACGTGTCCTACGTGTCGTCGGTCTCGTGGTACTTCCTCGTGAGCTTCGGCATGCGCGGCTTCCTCTCGCTCATTCTCGGCGAGAAGAGCGGTATGGTTCACCTTTCGTTCCTTGTCTCGGATACTTTATCACCTCTGCTCTTCATGTGAAGGCAAACGACCTGGAGATCTGACTGTTGAGCTGTCGGAATCTGTGTGTGTTGTTCCACCGTACAGCAAGCGACGATGCCAAGGCCATGCAGGCGCAGATGGGCATGGGAGCCGGCCCGAACATCGGCTTCGACGCGCCCAAAGTGTACAAGCAGGAGCGCGTGAGTCTCCGTCTGCACAACCACGACTGGGCGCTGGAGTTCGCGGAGAAGAAGCTGCTGGGCGAGCCCATCCCGGTCAAGGCCAAGACGGCGACGGCCTCGTCAACCGTGTCGAGTACCACCACCACGACGGAGAAGCGGTCGTCCAAGTACACCAAGATCTCGAAGAGGAAGTAGACTCGAGAACGGAGGCGAGGAGGCGCGAGCGTGGCCATGCTAAGAGTGTCATGGCAGCGTGCAGCCTCTTCCATTAGCTCCGCATGCATGCATGACTAGGGTTTCGCCATGCCGAGTGCATTTTAATGCATTCAATAAAAGGGCACGTTCTCTTGCTTCGTAGGGCAGTTCGCTCGCCATATTAGTGCTTCCTGCTGTGAATAGTGACATGAGCTGTAGTGTACAGCGTCAACATCGCTGAAACAATAGGGACATACGCTAACCATCAAGGTTTGAGAAGGCATGTTCACTTTATCCAAAGCCAACATCCACTTCGGTAGAATATACATTACACATAGCTAGGCCAAGCCAGGTCTCCGTCTCCGTCAGCGTCGTCTCCGTCATCAAGCCTGCGTCCATTGCCTTGGAAAGAGAGATCCATAGCCAGCACGAGGCAAGCGACCGCCCTACTTCTGCAGCACCAGCGGACCGACGTTGTCGCCCGTCTCCTTGTTGTGCTTCTGGTGGCTGCCATCGCAGAACGGGAACTTCTTCGACTTCCAGCAGCGGCACACCGTGCACTTGCCCTTCTTGGCGAGGAGGTCCTCCACCTCCGGCACCGACACGAAGTTCACCACCTTCTCCTTCTCCAGTTCGATCTGGTGGTTCAAACGTCCGGCCTTCGGGTCTTTCCCGCTGCTCTTGCCGGCGAACAGCGTGAACAGCAGCACGAAGATGGTCACCAGCAGCGGCGCCAGGTACAGCCACTCGTCCTGCTTCAGCTTGAGGAAGCCCGAGAACGTGCGCGGCAGCGGCAGAGCCTTGAGGTATCGAGGCAGCTCCACCTACGCACCAGATCCACGGAAAACCCTCAGCATTTACGTATCCAACGCCACGTCTTTTCCCCACAACAGTGTGAGAGCATAGCGCACCTTCAGGTATTTACGGATAACGTCCATGATGAAGAGGGTCTAAGGAGCCGACGGGTGGCAAAGGGAGAATGACACGAGAGCTTCTGCTTGAGGCGGGCAACGCGGCGAGTCGATGAATGACGCGGATCGGCAGCGGGGTCTGTGAAATGCGGGGACGGTTCGATGGGAATGGTCGCGCAGATACGATGGACCACCAGAAGGCAAAACACCTCATGTTGCAGGGCGAAAAACCTCGCTGTTCTGCTGAAAGTGGTGCGGTTCCTAACCGTATACCTCGATATGATCTTTTCGATGAAGCGGATGACGACTAATATGTTAGGAACGTGATTACCATTTGATTGCGGGCTCGTCAAAACAAGGAACTCGTTAAAACAAGGAACTACATTTTAGTTAAATCAACGCTAGCATGGTGGTCAACTCGTTGCGCTTCTCCGAAAATTCAGAGCAAAGGTCGTGCGGGGAGGATCGACCAAACCCGCACAAAAAGTGGGAGGAACTGCTCCTTTTGAAAATAGGATTGCTTCTTTTTGAGTGACCGATTGCGTCCCTCATTTCTGGATTTGTTTCTAACCCCGAGATCGACATGCGGAAGCTGCTAAAGGTGAGCAGCAGCGACAATTCCAACTCAGGCATAGAGAGGGAAGTCTTCTGGGGTACTTGTGTGTGTGTGTTCGTGTCGTTTGATGATTGGGTATGGATGATTGTTGCGTGTGCATCGTATTTGCGCTTTGGATAGACACGAACGTGTATGCCAAATCGAGCGATTCGGACTTCGCGCCATCCCCCGTCGCCAGCACAAGGCGCGAAAGAAGCGACCAGTGGTGAAGCGGAGTAAGCGCAAACGCCAAGTATCGTCCAGCTCCAGTGGAGATGCGTGCGATGTATTGGTGTTGCGTGAAGCGCAAAGTTATGTGTGTTGATGTATCGGCCGCGCAAATACTTCTTTACAGGCTGAGGAGCTTCTCGCGTCTTTAAAACACGGGAAAATGATGAAAGCAGAGAACAAACAAGATGCGCAAGAAGTCAATGATGTGAAGTTCAGCACATTCGCCGCCTCTGTCGCCATTTGCGTCGCTTGTTGACCGTCGCGGACGGTGAGACTCTCCTTTGCCTCGCCTTCCCGAGTGCCCCAGTCAATTGCTTTCTGAGTTATCATGGGAAGGGAATCCGGTTGAACCTTCGGCGTATCATCTGACATCCAGCCGCGGCGGTAGTCAGCGATACCATTTAGTACCGTTCGCGTCCGAGGTATGCGACTACGCTGAAGATACGATGACTCAAACGTTAGCCAATCACTCTTGCTGCTTATTCACTATGCTAGCAACTACATAACCGAGGTACCTGGTGTGTGAGTCGATGCTTCCACTTCATTCCGGTGATGAGATACTGAGAGAACGCTCCGGATCGGACTCTGCATTCGCACATCCCAATCACAGCTCAGCGATGATTTGAAGCTCGTGGCTAAAGAAAACAGCTCACACACAAACACAATCCTACCCGACATCCGCATCACACGTCGGAGGTGGAATCGTTTCGGAGCCGATCAGCGAGATCATTTCGGTCGTGCCGAGAACGCAATGGCTATTCGACTCTCCCATTATGCTGATGCTATAGAAAGTATGTGTGGAGCGTGGCAGTGCCACATGCATTTGATCGCTCGTCACCTTCATACCATGACATATTCCAGTTGATACGAGTCTGCACTACGACAGTCTAATATCACCTGAGAACCACAGTCACACACATCGGGCTCTGGTTTCCATCAACCTGAGGCCGACAACTGACTGTTACTGAGCCTGACGCCACGAGGGGCTGTCAGGGCGGCGCAGTGAGCACTACCGTCGATGGAAACAAGGGGCCTGAAATGATCACCACATCCACGCAGGGTCCATATGTGTAGGCGTGTTCTCAAAATACGAACCCGCCGTCACCAGCAATGCACCACCACTCATCCGCCATCAGATGGTTTCGGTCATCTCCACTGTATTCGCAGGTGCAGCTCTTTGCTGGTTTGGGTGAGACAAGTTCTCTGGTGGAGGTTGTCCAACATAGCAAATCGATAGATGTTACAGCAGTCGATTCGAAGTTTTATCATCGTATGCATAAGATGTTCAAATCGTGAACGGTTTCTTTTCACGGCGATTCCCCACCGTCATTTTTGCATGGATACATCAGTCGAGACATTTCCCTTTATTTCCGGTTTGGACAGAACCGATCGGATGGTCCATGAATTGGTTCGAACATCGCTACAGACATGCAAGTCGGATGGAGTAGTGGTATGCCGTTGACATCAACCCTCATTGTCCCCAACGCTAGCCGAAGTGAGGAACATTTGCTATTTTGAAATGGCTGCTCACACTGTTAAACTGGCTCGACAATACTAAGTACTGGTATTACTCAAAGCTCAAAAATAATATTGCTTCCCTTTGCTTTTTTTCAAAAAAGCAACAACAAAAAAGCAAATATATAATCAAACCTCGTATTTCGAGAGTCATATCGAGGTTTTATTCCATCTCATGGTCAGGTATGATTTCATAAGGTTCGTTTGATGACTCGGCAGCGATCAGAAGTCTCCACACTGTCATCGCAGTGAAGATGCCCAGCAGCTCGGGTGCGTTGCTTGGCTGTTGTAAAGCCTGGATGCGATTTACACTAGGAGCTGGTGTCCATGCACGTTCGGGGACACGAATGGCACGCAAAACGTTGAAAATGCTGCGCTCCAAGGATCGGAGCTGATCGCTCATTTGATCAGGTTGCTCTTTAGCCAGTTGTCGCCGTTCAGTGAGTCGCAATGGCACTGGCAAGGCGACTCGGAAGCGTCAAGAAAAGAAGCCAAGAGTTGATGGAGCTTGGAGCCGACTGTGCTCCCACCGCAGCCTTCATCCGTCGCCATCGGTGGCGCAGTCCTTCGCGTGATTGCAATGTACGCGGTTGGGCCCTCCTTCGGAGTCGTAGTCGAACAGGAAGGCCGCCAAGGAGCTCCCGTTCCACCCGCGAAAACGGTCAGTTTCTCTTCGCGCCAATCCAAAGGCGAAGCCACCCAAGCACACCGGACTGTTGCCATGAGGTGGGGCGGAGGAGAAGCAGCGCAACGCGGCCCGTTTCCGACCGCGGACTGACGCCCAAACTGTGGGAGGAACGCGCGGTCGTGCGTGGCATAAAACGTCAGCGCTTTCCCCGACTATCACAAAACAGGGCCAAAGGCGCGACCGAACGCTCAAATCCCATTTTCCCTCGTGAAAATGGCAGTTTGGGTCTCCAAAGCGCAATTTACGGCAAAATACCATTATCGTGTCGTTACGCAGCCCGGCCAAACCGACGCGGCGGTCCACGAAGCACCAAGCGCATCCATTTGCCAGCAGCGAACGCCAAGCGCTGCCGTCGTCCCACACTCCCCGTTTGCCCAGCCAGTGGCTGAGCCGCAGCGGCGCTCGCAAGCTCTGCGTATCAGATCCCTCGCCGCCAATTCGCCAGCTCTGGAGCGCGAGTTGCGCGGATGGAGCCGTCCGAGCGGAAGCGCGTGGCCGTCACGGCCTCCTTCTTCCCCGTGGCCGAGAGTCTGCTGCCTCAATTGCACATCTCGGCCGCACAGCACGAGGAGCTCCGTCGGTTCGCGCTGCAGGCGGCACTCGACGCCATCCGCGACGGTCCGACTTGGGGCCGTTCCAACGTCGAACGCGCCGTGGCCGATGGCTGGAAGGTGCTTTCGGCGCGACCCACCGCTTGCTTTCTCACCAAACGGCAGTCCAAGAAGAAGAAAGCGGCCAAGAAATCGCGGCACCGTCATCGCCAGCAATACCCAGACCCAGATGACAAGCGGACGCCGCCTCGTACCCCCCGGATCGTGGTGCCTGGAGCCACCGGACTATCCAGTATCCATGGCTCTGGTCTTGGCGGCGGCGGCGCCATGCCTTTCGCGCCCTTTGCGCCGGTGCCACTCGAAGCAGCAAGCGGCCAGAGCTTCATGGCGCATGCCGTGCTTCCCAACTCACTGGAAGACGTCATGAACACGCTCTATTGCGAACATACGCGCGAGATGCGCGCCTTGAAGCGGAAGGTGTATGGCGCGACGGCGCTGGATTGCTGTGTGGTGCAGACTTTAGAAGGCGCCACGCTGGAAGACCCGTTCTGGTACTTGGGACTCAAATGGATGGCGTTGCGGTCTCCCATGCAGGCGCTTGTGGCCAGCCGCGAGTTCGTCTTCCTCGAGCACTTGGGCACCCACGTGGACCCGGAATCCGGCCGACGGCTGCTCTACCGCGTGACACAATCTGTGCATATCCGTGGGTATGGCGGTCAGGACGCGTACTTTGGCCTCACGCGAGGCCACATCGAAGCGGCCTTCGTGTACTGGATGGACGACGAGAACGAGGCGAAGAACCCGCTGCTTCACGTGTGTGCGAAAGGCCGCATCCACCTGAAAGGCAAGCTGCCTTCAGGACTCATGTACCGATACATCAAGGCGTTCTGGCGATCGGAGCGGTCATTATTCCCCGCGGAGCGGTCGTCGGAGTCCTCTGTCGGCATCGCTATGGACGACGAAGAGCTGCCGTTCCCAGAAGAGAAGCAGAAGAAACACAAGAAGAAGAAGGCGAGGCGACAAGTGCCCAAGGTTCCAATGGGCCAACCGCTGGAGATGGCGCATGAATGGGTAGCTGACGAGCTCCGACGACGCTGCGCCGTGTGCAGCAAGAAGTTCCGGCTCGTGACGCGCTTCAAGCACCATTGCCGATCCTGTGGCGAAGTCATTTGCCGTGACTGCATGTACCAGCATCGCCTCAACGTTCGCGATACCCGAGGAAGGCACGAAGACGAGCTACGGGGCACAGTCGCGGCCTCCATGGACATTGGCGAAGGCCACATTAGCAGTCGGTCCACCAACTGCACGAACACGGAAGGCAGCAGTATCGACAACCAAGATGGCGATGGAGATGGCCGTCCTTTCAGCGGGGATCTGAGCTTGGTGAAGGTCACGAGCAAGCGGGAGATGGAACCAGCCATCCTGGGAGGCAACCCCGTAGTGTGTGTGGTCATGGCCAAGGTCTGTCGTCGTTGTCTGCATAGTGTATCGCTGGTTGACGCGTCCCATAACGGCGGCTCCAGCCGTCGACGACGACACAACAGTATGCTCAGCATGTTGAGCTCAGACCTGTCGGCCACTATGGCGGAGCGAGAGATGAAGTCCGAGCGATTCCGCGGGGCCGCAGGCTTCTCGCACATTTGGACGGTGCCTGGGAAGGACGTGGAGGACCTGAACGCCCTTGATGACGAGATCTCACGGCGAGCAGGGACAGCTCAACAGCAGCAACAAGAAGATCTGCCCATGCTGGTGGATGACGCAGATGCGCACAGTGTCGACGGCTTAGGCGAGTTGAAGGCCCGGCCTGGCTCGTATGCACTGGATGCGAGGCCAGGCTCCTACACACAGGAGCCACGAGCTTCGTTCTACGCTCGGAAGTCGAGACTGTCGTCGTCTTACATGCAGGAGCCGAGGCCCATGGGATCCTATGCCCAGGAGGATGGCGGCTTGGACAGCAACGCCAACCACGAACGCGTGATGATCTTGTCGCCCCATGCGCTGTCGTCCTCGTCGTCGCTCACGTCTTCACAGATGCACGCGCTTGTGGAGACGGACGGCAGTAGCGGCCACTCCGAGCAGCCGAGTCAGCAGAGCGTGGAGACACCCAGCGATACGGACGGCGACGAAGACATCGAGTTCCATCCGGACCAGAGTCTCCATACTAACGCTGCCGACGATAGGAAGCCGGCAGCGAGACCTACTTCGGGCGAGAGCAGCTACTACCCAGACGGCTTCGACCCGAACCACTCGCTCTTCGAGTTGCGAGACGAAGAAGGAGAGCTCGCAGCCAGTGCCGAGGCCGCGAAGGCGGCTGTGAGCGCTACAGAGCGGGTGCTGCGACGTATGCGGGACTTGCAAGACGAAGCTCTGTACCAGACGCAGAGCCGTCAGGCCGTGTCGCCGTCCTCATCCACCACGTCGTTCTACTCCGACGACGACGTGGAGGACGAAGCCAGTGAAGTAGGCGAGTCGATGGTAGACCTTCGCCAGGCGCTGGCGCAGGTGGAGAGCTCGCTGGCCGATCAGGCGCGACTGCTGTTCACCATCGAGCAGGAACAGAAGAAGGAGGCGGTCGTAGTCTCCGCTGCCGCCTCGTCCTAGGAAGACACGAGTCCAGTTCTCCATGTATTTGCCAACTTCCCACCTGCCGCCATTCTCTATTGCTACACGTAAACTGCCCTTGACGCTCGCTTGACTCAGGTGGAACGCATGGAGACTGGCGTGAACGGCACGTCTGCCCGAGGCGTGGGCGCCGTCTGTGTGGACCCAGGGTACAGCCAGGACGACCGCGCCTCTGACGACAGCTCTCCGGCCGTGGTGGCCGCTGTGGTCCTGGCGGCTGTGGTGTCGCCATCCGGAGAGAGCAGCAGCTTACTGCGTTCCTCAGCGATGGATCGGATGAGCGCCTCCTGCTGCGCGATGGACCGCTCCATCTGCTCCAGTTGGTCTGGAATGGACAGCGATCGTAGTTTCGCGTCTTCTTCGACCGGACGCGTCGCCGTCGACGCGCGACGAGGTACCTGGCTCTGGGCGGCGGCGCTTTTGCCTCGGCCACGATCACTCAAGAGCATGAAGCCGCCGTCTTCCTCACCCGGCTTGGGCGTGGGCAGCAGAAGGTCGTCGAAGTTGAAGGCACCGTCGTCGCCGCTCAAGCTCGGCGGCGGTCGGGCGGCCGGGGAACTCTCGCCACTCTGAAGCTGCGGGTCTTCCTCGTCGTACAGACGGATACTGCGTCGCAGGTTCTTCTGCTTCTCGCGCGCCATGTGCATCTGCCGCATGTGTTCAATGCGTGCCGAGTACTGCTCGTCCGTCTCCTCCACGTCGTCCTCGTCCTTTCCAGCCATGTTGTTGTTGTTGAGCTCATCGTCCGCCGCGTACCGACCACCCGGGAGGAAACCGCGGGTCGGCCCTGGTCGCACGCCAACGCCGCTGGCCACAACGCCCGGCACCACCAACGGGAACTGCTGGAGCATCGTGGAGGCCACGTAGAAGTGGCTCGAACCGTACATGGTGCCCTTACGCTCCTGTCGGATGCTGAACATGCATTTCTTGCACAGCTTCACGGCGTTCACGGCTGGGTAGCCATTTGGCCGCGTCTCCTCCAGGCTTTTCTTGGCTGGCTGCTGCTGCAGCATCGTGCTCATGTGCGGCTCCGAGCGTTGCTGGTGACGTCGTCGATGACGTCGACGCTGCGGTTGCTCGACCGCCCCGTTATTCCCCATTGCGCCACCTTCCTCGCCGTCGTCTCCATCCTGCTGGGGTGGAGCGGACGTTGGAGGAGCCACGAGAGGCAGCGTGATCATACAGCGAGAACACATGACCTCGCCGCACATGCGGCAGTGATGGCGATGGCGTCGTACGATGCCGAAGCTCTTGAAGCACACGAAGCAGACCTTGCGCTGGTGGTCCGGCACCCAGCTCGGCCTTGTGTCCACGGCCATCCGACTGCTTTCGGGTGCTATCGTGATTGACGGGAACCCAAGGGCAGAGGCAGCCAACACGCCAGCCGGGCCTTGGGCCGTGGCCTCAGAGCCACTCACGGTGCTCTGGCTCTTGACGAGGCTTTGCGCCGATTGCGACTGACTGGGCGGCGCCGGCGGATGCGGGAAGATCATGCCGTGCTTCATGATGTACTTGATGTCGGCGCAGTACTCGATCCGCACGACGGTAGGCGCGAACTGCGACAGGAAGGCGCTGCCGAGCCAGTTGCTGGCACGACCGCCCGGATCCAGCGAGCCTTCCGCGAAGACCTGGACGGCATTGGTGGCTCGGTCGAAGCGATACATGCTGGTCATGGCGATGCGGCCGCGTACGAAGCGCAGTCTGGCTGGATCCAAGCCGTTAACCGGTCCTTCCGCGTCCGGAAGTTGCGTTAACGGCGGCACCACGTCGTCCTCCACGGAGTGTACGACCTTGACGAGCACCTTGTGGCCTGCTTCAGTCGTCACGGTCTTGGCGTATTCGTAGTAGGCGTGGTCCCGTGGCGAGAAGAACCTGGCGGGCCCGCCAGGCGACGCGAAGGCCATCCACTTGATGCCGAAGAAGCGGAACGGGTCGCTCTCGCTCTGCGTGTCTACGGCCTGCAGCACGGCGGCGTCCAGGAAGTAGTCCCGATACAGATACGCGCTGGTGGAGCGCTCGTCCAGCGTCGTGTCGCTGTATTTGCCGTACTCGACGTCTTGCAGTGTGAGTCCCGGGATGCGACCCGTGGCCACGAACTGCTGGGCCGTGGCGCTGCTGTGATGCGTCGGGTCTCGCCGCTTGTAGACGGCCAGATGCGGCTTGGCGCTGTGCAATTTCCACTGCTTGGGGTCGTCGAAGATCTGCTTGGTGCCGTCCCAAGCCGCCTGTGACTTGAGCAAGCAGCTCGCGATCAGCGTCTCGGCCTGCGTTCGCATCTCCAGCTGTTGCGCATCCGTAAGCTCCACCCGCGGGATCACCTCGTCCATCCGCGGCAGCTTGGCGCACGTCTTGGCCTTCCCGTTGCGAACCGGCAGCTTCAGTTTGCGCTTCGTGAGGTGCTGCGGCGAGCCAGGCATCCACGGTACAGGCGACGCGCTGGCCTGAACTGGCGGGGGCGCAGCCGTGTCCGACGCGCCCGAGCTCTCGCTTTCCACCAGGATGGGCTCCGACACGCGGTAGTTCTCGAAGAGCTTGGTGCCGCTGCGGTCCAAGCCGCTGCTGCTGTTGAGCGTGCCTGTGCTCACCCGCTTCTCCATGGCCAGTCGTCTATGCTAGCGCGGTTCTAATGCTGCGACCGCGGCGCTGGAGCTGTTCTGACGGCGAAGAAGTCGCTGGAATCTCGACACCAGCCGGCGGACGTGACTCACACACTGCCAGTTGGCTGCAGATCGTACTTAGTCGCGGAAACAAGCGCAAGCCTGAGATTACGAGCGGTGCGCTGCGCTGACTCCACGCCTTCTCGCTTCCGCTTCTGACCAGCGCCTGCCTGGCGCGCACAAGGGGCGGCGTGCTTCTTTACGAGCGACGAGGTGCAACGTGCAACCTGGCGGGCGAGACGCCGCTGCTGTGGGAGCTGGAGGCGGACAGACGCGGGGACTCCGGGGCTTTTCTTGCGGGGCGGCGACTGACGGACTGAAGCCCAGTGGGCTGCGACGGCGCCACGAGGATCTGCACGTCCGACGTCGCGACGCAGCGTCCGCTTCACGACCGGATGGTTCGTGCAACTCTCTCCTCCTCCGGCTCGCTCGGTTAAAAAAATACGAATAAGTTCGACGCGCCGCTGGAACTGGAGCCCAAACACCGGCCCTTTTATAGTAAATTGCAGTTTCTAATGGAAAGCTACGCGGGAAGATAAAGCAAAAGCGCATCAACAACAAGCACGAAAGCTGAAGGAGACGCGATGGCGCCAGATGGGTGACTGTGAGGCGGCGCGCGGTGGAAGATCCTGTTGCAGCTGCGATCACAATGCGGGCTAAGCTTTTGTGGCTGAGCGGACGCCTTTTCGGTAAGAGGCGGAGAGGTGGTGACCTCCTCGCTGACCACTGCGAACGTCCAGCGCAACAAGCAACGCCGAGCTAAAGGCACGCCAAGCACGGCAGCACGCTTTGCGTTCCTTCGACGAATCTTCTTGGACGAAACAGCTCCTCAGTTTCTAAAAGAGACAGCAGCAGTCGTCGACAGTCGGCCAGCAGGAAGAGGCGAGCATTCCTCCGCCTCTCGGGGTTCTGCTTGCGCATTGTCTGTGTCGTGAGCTTAATTTGCTCGGTCGGCGGACGCCGGCCTTCCAGTGGTCGTCGACAGCTTACATGCTCATCAGGCATGCACACACGCCTATCCAGTAGCTTCCTGCGCTCCCAGTAGGGGCGTCGGCTGCAACACGAACAACAGTACGGTTGCACGAACGATTCACGACACTCCGCGCCACGGGAGCTACGTTGCCGAGCGACGCCAAGTGGCTCCTTCACTTGTGTTGACTGGCGCATCTGTCATCGCTAAATTTTAACGTTCAGACCGTTTAGTTTATGTCTTTTGGGACATTTTACATTTATAAATCACAGAAAACGTGAGAATTTATACGTCGAACTTGTATACTGGAGTGCATCGTATACGTGGCATGGGTCGAGTCCCTCCAAGTAGTGACGCATCAAAGCAAGGGGATGTCACTAAAGCGAACCACTGAGCTGACAAGCATCAAAAACCTCCGCATCATGCAGACAAGCGTGGCAGGCAGCGCCGAGCACGATGGCGCCGTCCAGGAGACGGCGTCGGACGCTTCGCTGTGCAAGCACTCGGCGAGCCAACTGGGCTACTTCGCGGACCCGTTCGTGCAGTACTTCGTGAAGTCTCCGTCTCGCCGCATGCCCCTCATCAACCGCGGCTACTACGCCCGTGTGGCTGCCATCGAGTCGCTCGTGCACAAGTTCCTCGCCAGCGGCGACGACGCCGTTTCTTCCGCAGAAACTACGTCGCCAAAGAAGCAGGTCGTGATATTGGGCGCCGGTCTGGACACCATGTTCTTCCGCCTGCAGGCAGCGGGCAAGCTCGCTCACTGCGAGTACTTTGAGCTGGACTTCCCCGACGTGACCATGCAAAAAGTGAGCGCCATCAAGCGCCGCAAGCCGCTGAATTCGCTGCTTGGACTCAGCGCGCCCAAAGACTTGATGGCCGCCGTGTCGTCAGGTACCAGAGCCAACTTGTCTAGCGTCCCTTGTGTGGCGTGGAATCGAAGCTCAAACCGCCCACGTGGCGTTGTCCTTTGCTTTGGATTTGGTACACAGGCTACACGGAACTGAACGTGCCCGGGTACCACCTGTTACCATGCGATCTGCGTGATCTGGAGGGAACCAGAGCCAAGATGGAAGCTGCGGGGATCGATCGCAACGCGCCCACACTCTTCGTGTCAGAGTGCGTGCTGATCTACATGGAGGCGCGATTCTCCACGCAACTGGTAGCTTGGGCGGCCTCGTACTTTGACGACGTGAGCTTCGCGCTGTACGAGCAGATCCTGCCGGACGACGCCTTCGGCCGCGTCATGATGGCCAACATCAAGGCGCGCGGGTGTGATTTGCTCAGCATCCGCGACTTCCCCACGGTGGATGCGCAGGTCGCGCGCTTCACGGAGCATCAGTTCGACGTGGCGCAGTGCTGGGATATGAACAAGATTTACTATCACTACCTGGACGCCGCTGAGCGCGCCAAGTACGTGCCGCCGGTTTGTGATGCAAGGAACGTCGTTGGAAACTGACTTGCTTGCCTGTCCGTTTGTGTGGCCGATGGTTTGCGTTGCTGTGCGTGCAGACGCGAGAAGCTCGAGATCTTCGACGAGCTGGAGGAGTTCCACTTGCTGCAGGCCCACTACTGCATCGTAGTGGCTTGCAAAGTCGCCTCGACGGCTGCTGCCCAAGCGTTGGCCCTAGGAGAGTAAGGATAAGAGCAGAGCAACAGGAATCGTCGATGGCCGTCATCGATGGTCGTCGTCAATAACACTCCAGATCCAAGTTGAAGAAGTTATACCTCTCTACTCGCATATCTTGAACGCACGCTCCTCGCCCTCTCTACTCGCATAGCTCTTGATCCCCTTCTAAACCGATGAGGTTGACCCCTTTACCCGACCAAGTTTCGGTTGTGCGTTATCGTAGCCCCCCAACAACCGCGACGACATACAAAAGACCACTGTAAAGACCGGGTGTCATGCCCAGGAAATGTGGTGGCCAGCGCCGCAGCAGCAAACCAGTCATTCCGCGAGCGCCACACACCGCAAGCCGAGCCAAGCAAGCAGGAAGCGCAAGGAAGGGAGTTCGTGAGGAAGCAGCAAGAGGATCTGGAGCAATATGGCGGACGGCGTGCGTCGCGATGAGAAGCCCGCGGACTTTCTGCTGCCGGAGACGGTGAAGAGCTGGTTCGTGCACATGTACACGCACCTGATCTCGGGCAACGTGGCGGAGATGGCGCGGCTGTACGACCGCGAGTTCCACAGCCTCACCACCAACTACTTCAAGCAGGCGTCGTGGCCCGAGCCCAGCGCCATCGAGTCGCTGGTGGACGAGGACCCGACCTTCCTGCTGCTGTACAAGCAGATCTACTTCCGTCACCTCTTCTCCAAGCTGCAGCCGGGCATGGACATGAAGCTGGCGTCTTGGGAGACGTACTGCGCCATCTTCGACGGCGTGCTGGACGGCTCGCTGGAGCTGGAGGCGCTCCCCTCGCAGTGGGTCTTTGACATCGTGGGCGAGTTTGTGTACCAGTACCAGTCGTTCTGTCAGTACCGCGCCAAGGTGGCAACCAAGGGCGAGATGGAGATCGCCTCCTACCAGGAGAACCTGTTCATCTGGGACACGAGCAAGGTGCTGGGTTACTTGCACGCCATCGTGCGTCACTCGCAGATCGTGGAGATCCTCAAGGGAGAGGAGGGGGCTCAGGCCCCGTCGGAGGCCGTGAAGGAGCTGGGCTACTTCGCTCTCATCTCCCTGTCGCGTGCGCACGTGCTGTTCGGCGACTACTACACGTCGCTGAAGCTGCTGGAGCCCATCGACCTGTACAACAAGGGCACGCGTGGCGAGACGAAGACCACGGCGCAGATCCACGAGAAGTCCCCGGGCTGCCACGTGTCGGTATTCTACCACATGGGCTTCGCACAGCTCATGCTGCAGGACTTCGCGG